>JASCIV010000217.1:0-31134 GCA_030374735.1 Gracilaria caudata
ATTCGTAGCCCAGTGCGTGTAGCATAGCTACCATTTGGTAGTTCGTGGCTGCCGTATAGGAGTGTTACAGGTGTTGGGTCGTTAGCAACCCACGCGCAACGCGGAATTGGCGTGTGCGTTTCGTAAATGAGAGAGAGAGAGAGAGAGATAGAATACAATACGTTATGTTGTTTTGAAACCATGATCTCGCCGTGACGAAGTCGTCAGCTGAAATTAGAGGCCTCGGTTTCAAAATAAACTGCTTCAGGATCAGGGCAAAAGCGCAAGTCGTGACCCTCTCGGCAACTGAAGGCCCTTAGCCCCAGTGCACTTTCTCTAGCGATCTTGGTCACTTCTTGAAGCTGTCAATTACACCTCTACCGACCAAGTCAGGAATCTCTGCAGCCAACCACGGCCCCAACTGTCAACGACAAAGCACAGTCAAGGAGCATTTTCGTCAGTGACCACTGAGATGTAGATCTACTGAGATGGGACCATGCGACAAGGCCTACTTACCGATAACGCAAGGGAATGTGCAATTCCAAACCGCGGGACGTTTCTCGACCACAGCGGCTGAAAATGAATGGTCTGGCATATCTTCCCGCCACGATACATTTTTGAGGTCAATCCTTCAAGTTGAGGAAGTTTGAGCTCAGGTGCTGAGGCAGGATATGTTACAGGAATTTCAAATTCAAGGTCGAATTCATACCGTATTTGCTCGTAATAGTACCAACATTTCCCAGTCCATCTGGTTCCTGTCTTGTTACATTCGATCTGAAACCAGTCTTTATCTTGTTCTTTGTTAATTTTCACGTACTGCATAGATAAACATCCAGGTTAGCTATAACATAAAAAAGCAAGAAAGTATAGAATGAGCATCAATTACCTGTATGAGAGCTGTCAACTCTTCCCTTAACCTCGCGGTCCATGCATCTTTATCGCGAGGTGAGGCTCGAACGCTCAGCAGGGGAAGTTTGTTAACAGTCTCCTTTGTCCCTTCGTCCATTGTGGAAGAAAAGTGGCTTTCCCGAAACAAAAAGCGTGGGTGTCGAATGCTCCAGGAGGAACGGTGCTGCTTACGGCTTTCGACTTGATGTGCAAAAGCTCGCTCTCAAGCTTGTGATGTTTTGACATCCGATCCCGACTGGACTTGCAGTGAAAGCACTTCGTAAATGATTGTCGCACTCTGCATTGCTGCGTCTTAATTTTCAAAAAATTCAGATGGCAGCAACTAGAGCAAGCCCATGACTGCCAGGAGATGGGCATGCTGGTCCACGTCGAGAGAGAAGACCCGCACAAAAACTGTCATGCAGAGCATCATACGCTCGAGGTCCTTGTTACCGCCAAGGGTCCCGCTCTCCTCTCTTTCTTCTCCGGTCAAAGAAAACTTTCTCTCTCACGAAAGACAACACAGGCCATTTTGTACTAATCTCAACAACGGGAGAGGCTCTGAAGCTCAAGGAAAGAACGACGGCTTAAGCGCCTTGACATCGTCCTTTTTGGGCACCGTGGTGCGAAATGGCCAACATCATTTAGAAGTCCTGTCTTCACCGGCAGACTGACTTGCCCCCTAAGATGCGACCCTAGCTGGAAAATGCAAGCTTGACGGCTGAAACCCTCGTAAACAAGGTTGAAGATATTCCTACCTTTAAAACTCTCAAAATCTTTAACGGGAGAATGTCCGACAGACACCCCTTCTTCCCCAGCGAGACCATCAGAGATTAGTCGCCGCTGAAATTACTAGAACGTATGATGATAGAGTTGTTGACTTCCTCGTGATACCATTCTCTGAATACGGACGTCCCGCACTACCTTCAGACTAGTAGTGTACCATTGTGTTCAATGAGTACGAAGGGTAAAACAAAACACATGGCATGGGGACTGATCCGATTATTGCAGTGGACGAAATGGCATTTAGTCTGTAATGAGCGCTGGCCACTTGCACGAAATTTATTGGTGGCGGCAGATGAGATGCACCTCACAGCCGTCGTTGCGGTCTCCAAACGGTGCGGCAGCAGCCATTGAATGTGCCATGGCGTCGTTTCATTCTTCTTCTCCAACCGTACATGAGTGCAGAGCAAGACAGCCTGCGTAAATTTTATCTTACTACGAGGAAAGTCAGATATCTGTTCCGAACTTCGCTACCCGTCGAGCTCATCTCCGCTTCCTTCTTTCGCGGGCCACCAGTGAGTTTCATTCTTCGACTGAGCTCAAATCAGAACAACGATGGCATGTCACGCGTTTGTCGCACCAGTGAGTACCAGCTTCAGTTCGTCGAGAGCGTCATCCTTTTCACCGCGCTTCGGCCCACAGTTAGCGCACGTCGCTCCGGTTCGATCACAAAAATGTAAACTTTCAATGACTGTTGCTTCCGAAGGCGGAGACGGTCCGAAACGACGAGGAAGAGGTCTCATTCAACACAAGCGAGAGGCTTTCTGGTTCTATCGTTTCCTGTCTATTGTGTACGATACCATAGTCAATCCGTTCCATTGGACAAAAGAAATGCGCGATCGCTCTCTCAGTCAAGCGCAGCTTGAGTGCCCCGGTCGTGATCTCAAGACCGTAGATGTTGGTGGCGGCACCGGGTTTTGCACGGAAGGCGTGGCAAAGTACATCGACACCAAGCATATAACCCTACTGGACCAAAGTCCGCATCAAATGTCAAAGGCGAAGGCGAAGAAATCACTAGAAGGCGTCACATTCGTTGAAGGAGATGCTGAGAATCTACCATTCGGTAGCGGAGAGTTCGATAGATATACGTCCGCGGGCTCCATTGAATACTGGCCAGAGCCGCAACGAGGAATTGCGGAGTCGTATCGCGTATTGAAGCCCGGCGGTGTCGCCACCCTTATTGGCCCAGTACGTGCCACAAATTGGTTCTCGAGATTCTGGTGTGATCTTTGGATGCTGTTCCCAATGGAGTCTGAATATCGTGAATGGTTCACAGCAGCTGGCTTCAAGGACCTGCAAATCTCATACATTGGGCCGAAGGCATACAAAGGGGTTCGTCAACATGGACTCATTATGGGTCTTACTATTACTGGCACCAAACCCGTTGACGGACCTATGGAAAGCCCTGTAGAGCTCGGCGAAATGCTGGAATCTAGAAAACGAGATCTATCTTTGCTGGATAGAATCCTGTTCCTCCCAAAATGGGCAATAGGTGTAATAGCCGGTGGTTACTACTTCATTCTTCCTTTCCTAATAATCCTATATGCAGCGTTGTTTATCCGTCGAAAGGACTAAATGGTCGAAGAGCAACGATGGTTTGCTAAAAGGACTCCGCCATCATCATCTCTGCAGCACCACACTATTGTTTTGAACTGTGTCGCGGATGAAGTTCTCAAACTTATCGCCCATCCATCCGGATCATTAAAACATGTCAATGCTCAGCATTTTATGCAAAGATGCAATTCCCAACATTTCTGAAGTGATGTACACAGAGCGTATATACAATCGTTTACAGATAGGACAGTTAGCTTCATATCACAACATGTGTATGTAAAATCCCGCGTTGCGCTTTCCTACGTGACGTAGGAACTCCTCGATGCCGCTGCGTATCGTGTTGATCTGCTCTGGATATCGAGATCCTATTGTTTCCCTCAGAGATTTGAAAGACAACATTTGCATCACCTCGTCATCGGCTTTTCCGACGTGTAAGATGGCTTCATCTGCTAATCGTCTTAGTTCTTCGTCGTCAAACTGAAAATACGCAGCGCCGGGCGCTAGAGGCATTTGTGGAGGAGCAAGTCTCAATGCGCGCTCTCCGATACTGTCCAGGATCCGCCGTGCTTCTAAGACTGACACCCAGTTCTTTGACACTTCACAAAGAAGTTCTGATGGGCAGAAGGATGCTTTGTATCTCATTTTTGGACAGGAGTGAATATAGTAGCCCATGTAATAATGACGCAGAGATGGGTATATATGGGAGACGCTCCTAATCCATTCGATTTCCTTGAGAGCTGAAAGTGTTCCTGGTGACAGCTTTGCGAAATCAGGATCGTAAAAAAGATAAACGGAGCTAAGACACCGTGGTAGCACGTCCACTACTCCGACTGCAAAAAGCCTGCCGTCGATTCTATAAAGAAGATGGTAAGATCCATATCTCTCGTCTGAGTTCGACGCAGATTGATGCCTTGTCAAGGGACTATCCACAAGGAACCTCGTGTAAATGTCTTTCGTGCATTGCGATGCTCGTTCATGATGTATTGACATTTGATACCTACGAAATAGCTCGTAACATTCGTCGCGGAATTCCGAAGGTACCATTTGCATCGAAAATTTGCTTGCACTTGAGAGCTCTCGACTTTGTGGGGCTTGCTGTTTGGCTTCGGGCGGAGATGAGTTTGTATTAACGTGAGAAGGATTTGATGTTTGGCCCTGATCGACGTCACTGATCACATCAAACTCACTGACATCGCTTACATCGATGCTCTTTAGGACCGATGAACTTTTTGCTCTCCATCTATGTTCAGTTATACTGGGTAGCGGCTGGACTTGCTTCACTTGAAACAAGGTGTCAGTTGAATGCGTATCGTCGTTCCCTTTGTTTGACATTACGGTGTCTCCGCGCGAAGTTCCATCTGGTGGATTCCACCAGAAGTTAAGAAATCCCGGATATGTAACTCCAACATCTGCAATACTTGAAACGGACTGGTTTCGATCCAGGATGCGCTGAAGAGCATGTGCAAGGTATATCTGCCTATCTGGAGGGTCATCTCCTTTCGGTTTCACCGTCTTTCGCTGTATGTGGGGCGAATTTGCTTTTGTATTACTTCTTCGTTCTGTTGCTGCCAAAACTAAGGCAATATTGCTGACCATATTAGGTGGATCATTCTTTCGTCGCAAGGACTCAATGTTGTCGACATGCATTGATGCTGCTCGATCTCGGTCTCTCCTATTCGGACTGCTACTCGTCCCTTTCGTTCGCTGGCGCGGTGGGAACACCTTGAACTTCGAAATAGCCTCCTGCACGTGCTCCATTCGCAAACCGTGATTCAATTCATTGGCGGCAACAAGCTTTTGAACCGCCTCAGTGACGGCAGCTCGTATAGTCTCCAGCTTATGTTCGGAACCTTTAGACATATATTGCGAATCTGGTTTTCGTCGTTCTTTGTCTTTGCCCTTGTCCCTTTGTACACGCGGTTCAGTGATCGAACCTGAGGTGGAAGCATGACGCAGGCGCTTAAGTACGCGCTTGTGCGTACTGGACGGTTTGAAACTACTCGCTTCAAGACGAATGACATACGGGGGGCAGCAAGTGTTGTCAAGATGTGGGCGATATAGATAATTTCCACTTCGGCGCCACCCAGCATCTAACAGTTCCTGGTAGTCTTCGACGTGCAATCGAAGAGCCCACAGAGCATAATTATGACTGCCATCGCTCCTTCGACAGTAGCCACATCTTGACGAATCCGACCCCAAATGGATTACGCGCGAACGCGGAACCTGAGCAGACTGAATCATCGTGATCTCCAAGTGGACCAAACCTGAGAAAGCAATTACGGTTGAGACAAACGCGGTCAAGCACTGGCAAGATGCGCACGACTGTGAAGCAGAGTTGGCAGCGCCGAGGCACACTGAGGGAGAAGCGCCAAACTCCCGCTCAAAGCAGCAAGTGTCTCGACAGCCTGACAAAAAAACAAGCGTCTGGACGTCTGGACGTGAGACACAGCAAGGCACTTTTTGTTTGTTCAAAAATGCATCCTCATTTGCATGATCTCTATTCTAAAAAAAATTGCAATATCTTTGGTGGCACCAAATTGGTGCTCGTCACGCGCTACGCGCCACGTATCGCGTCACCACCGCCGCTAATAAGATACTACGGTAGTATTTACCCTTGTAATACACTACCTTCGTATTACGAAGTTCGTAAGATGGACACAAGTTATAATATATATCTATCCGCAATTATCGAGAAAGATCAAGAGCTCTTTCAGTGCGCTGCTTCTCTCAGGGCCGAGCGTCGAAGTTAAACGGTCATGTCAGAAATCAGAGCTTGTATGAAGGCACGCCTGCCTTCGAACTTGGCTTTGAAACATAGGGTTTCTTCACAATCAACTCATGAACTTCTCGTCGATATCAATACAGTACATAACAAGGTTATTCGTTGGCACAGGGATTCGACTTCTTCGCGAAGAATCTTCGCGCGTCCAATCTAATGTTCACGCCCGATGACAATTTGAACTTCAGAAACAACTGTTGTTTACAATCGGTCACTCGATATTCGATAAGAAAACTTGCCCCCGGTTGCCACCACAAGGGGCTACGGCTATACGTACAGAAGGCACCAGTCTACGAGCACGTTGATGCCGTGTTCTATCTACTCCACTCCTTCGATGCGATCTTCGACTTCGCTGTACAATTCACGAAGCTTGTCAAGGTCGTCATCCGATGCGTCCCAATACCCCCGTCCAGCCGCTTCAAGGAACGTAGTCACCATATCTCTGAAACTGTTGGGATTCATGTCCATCAGACGCTTCTGCATTTCCTCATCCTTAATAAAGGTGTCATTGGCGTCCTGGAACACAAAGTTATCCACTTCACCTGAAGTGGCGGCAAATCCGTATGTATTCCTCAAACGTTTGGCAATCTCCCGTGCACCCTCATATCCGGACTTGAGGTTTCCTTCAATCCATTTCGGATTGACCAGTTTTGTTCTCGTGTCCAGGCGAATAGTAGCGGATAAAGAGCGCACCTGCGCGTTTGCCGTAGTAGTGTCAGCGACGAACGCCTTGGGTTTCTTTCCGTCCTTGCGAAGTCGTTGCACAACCTTGGTCGGGTCTGAATCTAGATAGTGCGAAACATCTGTTAGCGAAATTTCCCCGCTGTCCAGGTTCTGGAAGGTTACGTCAACAGTTGAAAGAGTCTTTTCGAAGATCGCTTGGCTGACCTTCATCTCTCCGGGTCGATCCGCGTTGAACGCGAAGCCCTTTCGAGACAAGTACATATCCTGCAATTGCTTCTCGTCTTCCCAACCACCGTTCTCAATCGCCAAGGAAACGTTAGCCGAGTAGCTTCCAGATGCATTCGAGAACACACGAGTAGCGGCCTCACGAACCGGAATGTCTAATTCAGCCGCCTGCTCCAGAGTGTGTTTGCGCACAAAGTTCATCTCCGGATCTTCGTCAGCCTCAGCTGCCAGTTTCACTGCCTTATCCATCAGTGCCATTTGATTGATAAACAAGTCTCTGAATACCCCTGAGCAGTTGACGACTACATCAATCCTGGGACGACCCAGTTCTTCGAGAGGAATAAGTTCGATCTTGTTCACGCGGCCAAGAGGGTCGGGGAGCGGGCGGGCGCCAATGAGCCAATAAATCTCAGCAATGCTTTCTCCCGATGTCTTCAGACAATCCGAACCCCACATCATTACACTAATAGTTTCCGGGAAGGCACCTTCTGTATTGACCTGTTGCTCTAGAAGTCTTTCGACAACAATCTTACCGGAGTCTAGAGCAGCAACGGTCGGTAGACTTTGCGGATCCAGCGCATGAATGTTCTTTCCCGTTGGCAAGACGTCAGGGTTGCGGACAGGATCACCACCAGGTCCTGGCGGAATGAAACGACCTTCGAGCGCATCGACGAGAGCACCCATTTCGTTGTCCTTGATTACTTGCTCCAGGCAGAACTCGAGGTACTCCACCATGGGTGCAAGTGCCTCATCTGGAACATCTGGGAACCCTTTCTCCTTCAGAGCTTCGCCCATCGGAGACTTGATGCCCATCATCTTTCCGATGAATGCCCCGAGATCAATGGCGGCCACTCTCTCGATACGACCATCGGCATTCACAGAGTTCTTGACCAAAGCACGCACCGCAGCTCGGCTCGCTTCAGTGATTTTCTGGAGCAAGTCAACATCCTCAAGAACACCCTTGTCGGAGTTCTTATAGATCTCGTCAATATCGCGGTTAACTGATTCCGCAATCACCCTTGGCAATGCCTTCGTTTCTGTCTCACCTTTGTCGTTGAGCCTGTCCAGACTTGAAATGCTCACAAGAGTAGCAATTGCCTCTTGTGCCGTGGGAGGTTTGCCAATGGTGTGCAGGCCTGACGGCAGCAACCTTGACTCGACTTCGATCAGCTTCTTGTAGATCTTGCCAACGAGCAAGTCCCTTTCTGATTCGGTCATTGTCTTTGCATCCTCTTCAGGAAGGGCAACATCCTTATCAAGGTTGACTTGTCGTGCAAGTTCCACGATAGAGTTAACAATGCCTCCGGCACGTCCGGTTTCTTTCTGACCTTGGTACGACCCAACAAGTTCTGATAAGTCTTTGAGACCCTTGTATAGCCCAGCATTCTCAGCCGGCGGCGTCAAGTACGAGATCGTTCCAGCGTACGATCGGCGCTTAGCAATGGTTGCCTCAGACGGATTGTTGGCAGCATAGTAATAAATGTTGGGAATGGAACTGATAAGCCTATCTGGGTAGCAAAAGTCAGACATGCCAACCTGCTTACCCGGCATGAACTCCAGTGAGCCATGAGTACCAAAATGAAGGACCGCATCAGCCTTCCAGATCTTTTCGAGATAGGCGTAGAATGCTGCGAAGCCGTGGTGAGGAGAGGCACTCTTGGCAAACAAGAGCCTCATGGGATCTCCCTCGTAACCGAAAGTAGGCTGAACACCTATGAAGACATTTCCGAATTGCTTACCGTAAACAAGCAGGTCTTTTCCGTCTGTGTTCAAATGACCTGGGGCGGGACCCCAGTTCTCGTGAAGACTTTCCTGATAGTCGCATACTGTTTCATACTCTGAAACAGGCATACGATATGCGATATTGAGCTCGGGTGAACTGTACCTCGCCTCCTTGTCATGAAGAATCTCTTCCATGAGAGCCTCAGGTGATTCGGGAAGGCCTTCAACGACATATCCTTTTTGCTTCAAGCCCTCCATGACCTTATATGTGGAACCAAATACGTCAAGGTAGGCGGCAGTACCAATATTCCCCTTATCCGGAGGGAAAGAAAAGATGGTGACAGCGACTTTCTTCTCGGCGACTTCCTTCCGTCGCAGCTCTGCCCACTTCAGTGCTCTATTAGCAATGGTTGTGATGCGGTTCTGAAGCGGGATGGACCGACCAGTTAGTCCATCACGACCAGCAAAGATAACCGGTTCGATGGCTCCATCTAGCTCTGGCAAGGACACTTGAAGCGCAACCTGAACAGGGTGAAGTCCAAGATCCGACTCCTTCCATTCTTCTGTTGTTTGAAAGACAAGGGGCAGAGAGCAAAGGTACGGTCTATCGAGCTTTTTCAACGTTGCAATTGCCTTCGGGTGATCCTGACGAGCTGGTCCACCAACAAGAGCAAACCCAGTCAAGGAGATGACAACGTCAACATTTGCGTTATTGGTTCCCTTGTGGAAGAAGAACTTCTCAATTGGCAAGGAGTAGTCTAACCCGCTAGAGAAAACTGGGATGACTTTTGCTCCACCCGCTTCGAGCTCGGACACCAATGAAACGTAGTGACAATCATCACCAGTAATCATATGCGTACGCGCTAGAACGAGACCCACAGTTGGAGACTCTGCGGTCAGTCCCGCCGCTTTGCAATGCTCGTTCACATACCAATCGTTGTATTCCTCAAGGTCTTCAAACATGCGAGGTGCGACCGGATGCCAGATGCCAACATCGGGATACACGACTGGCAACGCCACCTCCTCGGTCTGCTTCGGAGATGCAGTTACGTACTTGTCAGTAATCATTAGCAAGAAGTTTTGAATGTTGTCCACAGATCCACCAAGCCAGTATTGGAACGAAAGCATGAACGAACGAGCGTCCTGCGCCTTGTCATTGGGGAGGTACTTGAGCACTTTTGGTAGAGTTCGAAGCAGTTTGAGCATACTGTCCTCAAATGAGGCGCCACTCTCCTGCTTCCTTTTGCGCATGAATTTGGCTATAGAACTATTAGTGCGCCCAAGTTGATTCATCTGAAAGGATCCAAGCTTGTTCAGCCTCATGACGTCAGGCATCGAAGGGAAGATGACACACGCATCCAGTCGGTCGCGAACAGGTTTGACGGCATCGACGACAAGTTCAGCCAAGTCCTGCACAAAAATAAGACTGCCGATGAAAATGTTGGCATCCTGAAGATCGTTCTTGAGCATCTCGTAGTTTACAGGGTCACGAAGTTCTTCAAGCAAGTAGCCACTAACCTCCATGCTGATGTTCGGATTATCGGCATTGATTCTGTTAGCGGCGGCAGTGACGGAGCTTTGATACTGACTCTCCAACACAATGTAAACAATCTTGACACATTTTCGCGCGTCAGAAGGCGCAATTACCTTTCGATCGGTGGGCTTGGACGCTGTGAAGAGTCCATTTCCCACAATGGCTTTGGTGGTAGTGGCTCCTGAGGAGGGACGATGAGAGGAGGGTGTGCCACGAAGTGGCAGGCCAGAGGCGTAGCCCGATACAAAGGCATGATCTGTGATGTCAACTCGAGGTCGGAAGAGTACGGAAGAACCCGCGCCCGGGATGAAACCAAGCTTATTCATATTGTACAAAGTGCAAAACGCTGGGAGAGAGAAACAGGAGGAACGGGTGGAAAACCACAATCGGTGAAGCCCGGAGTCACCAACCGCAAGTCCGCGGCAGGGGCGGCCAAAGAAGAGGATGCTACGCGTGTGAGTGAGTGAAGCAAACGTGTAGCCGGAAGCAGGCGTATAGCAAGCCGCGGTCGAGCTCGCAACGCCAAGCCACGACGCTCTCACAACTCAAATTGTTGCGGCGCTAGTGAGCGCAACACACAATGTACTCGTTCCGAGCGTCTGCATAGAGCGCTCTACAAAGCAAGGGAATGCATGTGCGCCACAAATCAGTGGCCGAGACAGCTTTGTGCTGTGAGCTCCTCCCCGTACGAGCTCGCCCAGAATTTTTCCTGATTTTCCGCTAACAACCGCCTCTCAAAGCGCGCCGCCGCCGCTGCAACGTGCTACAGTTGACCAATCATACGCCGAGAACACACGCAGATCAATGGATCCGGCGCAACGTGCGGCGACGTGCACGCCGCAGGTGGCGCCAGTTGTGTGGCGGCGGACGTGCGACGAGATATTACGCGACGAGCGCGGCTGTTGATTGGGTGCTGCTGGCGCTGATGTGTGCTTGAAAGCTGCGGTGCAACGCACTCGATATTTCTGTGAAAGGGCGCTGCGATTATCTTACTGTACTTTGGTGATTTGCGCGGTATGTTCGAGAGCGCAGCTCGCGTGTATCTGGCGCAGCTCGCTCATCTCGCCGAGATCCGCGCGAGGGTTTCCCTGTCGTCGCGCTCCACGCTCTCCACGCATCGTCGTGCCCAGCTCGTCAGCGCTGGGGCTGCGCGGAGGCGAGACGTTGCCGCGAACGGCACTCGATTGCTGTCAGCCTCTGGACGCTTACACCCGGTACTGTAAGGTTCGAAGAAGTGGATCACGGTTCACGGGGAGGAACCTGATCCACTTCTGTGTCAATTACAGAAAAACCGTCTGTCAGCTGTCGCGTCGCCAAGAGGCTACCCAAGAACGCCACACTTCTGATGCAGAACCTTCGACGAAAAGGATCTACCGTTGTTCTGCACGACAGCACCGCCGTACCTGCGTCAAAAAGCGGACGCAGCGGATGACTTCCGTCCGCGAGCGTTTCATCAGCTCTCCACCGCAGCTGGCAACAAAACATGCGTCTCACGCCCGACGTCGTCCATTCCGCGCAACAATCTCTCAACTGTCTCGGCGATCGTGAGCTGGTTCTCCGCAACCTCGCCATCCCCGTCATCGAGAACCTCGCCGTAGCCCGCGATTCCTTCGACGTCATCGACCTCTCCTCCAACATCATCTCTCAGTTGGGAGATGGGTTTCCGCCCTTTCCTCGCTTACAAACGCTGTATCTCGGTTCCAATCGCATCACAACCATCAGCAGAGGCGTTGCCGACTCCTTACCCAACTTACAAACGCTCATTCTCACTGCCAATCGAATCCAAACTCTGCAGCAGCTCAACCTCGACGAATTATCACGCTTCAAACATCTTCAGGTGTTGTCCATTTTGAACAACCCTGTCGCCACTCTTCCAGATGTGCGCCGAAAGGTTTTGCAAGCCATTCCTTCCCTCAAAATATTCAATTTCACAAAGGTCACCATAGAAGAGCGCAAGTTCATCTCATCCAACAAGTCAACGGCATCATCGACCACGAAAAAGCGCAAGCGAACACAACCTCAACACGCAAACCAAAAACGACAGCGACACAGCGCCGAAAGCACCACAGAAAATGGCACCAAGTCAAAGCGCTCGGTGGCGTTATCTCCGTCAGAGGCAGCCGCAGTTCGCGCCCGCATTGAAGCCGCAGACACCGTCGAGGAAGTGGTACGAATCCACAACGCCGTCAAGAACGGTACAATTCGCGAAATGCTCAAGTCTTCCACCGCAGCAGCCGACAAAGTACAACCCGTCAACGCCACCCCAAGCATACAGAGTGTCTGAAAACAAAACATACACAAAATGTATCTAACATATTTACTGTCAAACAGGCTAATGAAAAATTATTGCCAAGCAAGCGTTACGTGCGTAGTTGTTTCCGCAACTTCATGATGTCTAACAGTACAAACTCTTGAACGGTTCACCTGAAGCTCTTTTCTTACATAGACTACGCAATGTGACGTACTATTGGAGATGATTGCCTGCCGACTTTTTGGGACAAGTGCAGAATAAAGGGTGTGGTGTCACGGACATCTTGTACAACATTAATGCGTGACCCTTGTGAAAAACAAAATCCACCTCGACCGTAGCTGTGCTTCACCGTTAACACTGTCATTCTATTTCAAACAGCCCGATTTTAATACATTCAAGGAAAAGCACACCGCTCGCACCGCCCTCATCGCAACGCCAACGTTGGAAATGAGGGTTGCGTGGTGCACTTGCGCGGTAGTTGAAGAACGGAGCTGGGCACAGATTCATGCTCCCCTTCAGAAGGTAGTGCAGCCTTCCAATCGGCAAACCAACGAACGTCCAAGTCCAGGCAATCATCTCGTTCCACCCACGTGCTTCTGATCGCGTCAGATTTCAATGGCTGCTCTTTGCCAACACCGCTGTGGTTGTTCACTGCTTCTTGGACAGTGTCTTTAACAGTGCCTTCTACCGAATTAACAAAGGAATGCTCGCGTTTCTTGTTGGAATCGCGCATAGCATCACTTAACTTCGGCGAGTTGTCTTGAGATATGGTAAGCGGCGATGTTGGAATCTCTTCGACTTCTCGAAACCCTAGCGCTTGTTGGTCAAGTTCGGCAAACTGATAGTAACAATCGCGTTCCAAACAGGGCTGTGCTGAAGTCAGTCTGCGTCGAAGCGTGGGGAAGTCGCCAAGACCAAGATCAGCCAAGTATCGCAAGATTTGTGGATTGGGTGTTGAAAGCGGCGTATCGCGAAACTCGACGGCGTTGCGTAGAACGTGAAACTCATCATCGCGGTACACGTCCGCTCGACAGGGTTCGGAATTGAACCACGGCAAGTTTCTGATCTGCTCCAGCGTGATTCGTTTGGCCGGATCCACACATAACATGGCTTGCATCAAGTGAGCGAGCGGTTGCGGGACTTCGGGGGGAATATAAAAAGCTCCTGACTGAATCTTTGAGATAAGACTTTGTAAATTGTCGTCGTCGAATGGTAGGCCGCCTGTAGTCATTGCGAAGAGCACGACGCCGAGCGACCACACGTCTGCGGCGCAGCCTTCGTAAGGCTCTCCCAGCAGAACCTCTGGAGCACAGTACTGCGGGGAACCACACGAAGTGGCCATGAGAGCGCCGGGGGTGTTTATCGCGGCCATTCCGAAATCGGCGAGCTTGACGCGGCCGTCAGCTGTGAGAAGGACGTTTTCGGGCTTGAGATCACGGTGACAGACACCGCGATTGTGGCAAAACTGCAGGGCGTACACCAGTTGCTGAAAGAAATGAAGTACTTGGGACTCTGGTAAATGCCCTCTCTGCACGAGATAGTCGAACAACTCGCCGCCCTGGCAGTACTCCAACACAAGCACGATAGAGGTGTCGGTGTCATACACGTCGATGAGGTCCATGATTCCGACGTGCGGGTTGGCGGCGGAGGGGGTGGTATGGGACAAAAGGCGACGCAGGCGTTGGGAATTGGCGGCGACCAACTTCATGATGGCGATTTCGCGACGGATCTTCTGCAGAAGATGCGGCTTGTTCTGAAGTACATGCTTGCGGATAAATTTAAGAGCAACGAGTTGCGAGGTGAGTTTGTGGCGCGCAAGCTTGACCTTTCCAGACGCGCCCACGCCGAGCGTGGAGATGGGGACGTAATCGCGCATGGAAGCGACCATCGCAGCGCGCACGAAGAGGAGCAAGAAGCGCAACGCGTGTTCAAGCGAAGACGAACAACAACAACGGGCGACGTTTTAACAAGCGCGAACTCGAAAGCGAAGGCGCGAACGGAAGGCAACGCAAGCAGCACAACGCAGCGGGGCAGGAAAGACGGCCTGTGCGGTGAGCGCCGCAAAAAGACCAGCTGCCAGCGCAGCGGCGCTAGGCGCAGCTCGGCGAGAGCACGCGCGCAAGAAAATGACGCGCGTGACCGACGTTGATGCGCTACCAGATGCAGTGCGCGCCGCTTCGCAGCCGCGACGCGAGCGCATTGGCGCGCGGCACGCTGCAATTTGCACGCGGCCGGTAACGGCGCGCGCGCGCACAGCCGCTGATTGGGCGCGCGCGCAGCCATCGCTTGTATTGGACGGCGTGTGGAGCGCCCCCTCAGCGCGTACCAAACCCTACGCCCGCATCTGTCACGCCGCTGTTTACTGCTTTGTTGCTTCACAACCAGTCCTGCGCTCGCGCGACCGTGGCGTACGTGGCGTGGTCAGAGAGAAGTCTCGCTAGGATGCTCGCCGCTGCCGCGACCAAGTGGTGTGAACATTACTTACGCCGATGTCGGGGCCGCCCTTCGCGGCGGGCGGCTGCTCGAACGACTTGCGCTTCGGTCGCGGGCTGCGCGCGCACATGGGAGGAAGCGCGCGTTAGTTTGCTGCCGCCGTGCGCGTCGCGCACAATGTACCGAAGGCGAACGTACTGCTGACGCTGCGTGCCTCGCACGGCGCCCTGTCGCGCGCGCTCCTCCGCCGCCTTGAGCGCCTGGTCGCGGCGCTCCGCCGACGTCGGCGTCATCACATTACGCGGCGGCGCGCCGCCGCTCACCGTCTGTTTTGCGGCGTGCGCGTGCGGCACGTCATCCTCGCCGCAACATAGGTTGCCCATCGTGCGCTTGCCTTGCGTTCTCTGTCGCGGCGCTCGGTTCTCTCGCGGGGCTTGTGGCGCGGCGTGCGCGACGTAACGGTTGGAGAGGGGAGGAATGCGTTGCGACGGTGTTGGGCGAGGCGCGCGCGGGCGGGGGGGTGGAAGAGCGGGTGCGTGGCGCGTTCTTGTGGCGGTGCGGAGTTGGACCGTGTTGCTGCTGCACGTTTTTGGACAAATGCAACGCGTGCAGCTTTGACAACTGTGGCGCCTTTGTCGTGATGCAAAAACGTCAGTTTTTTCGAGTTTCTTACGTCCAACGCGCCGTGTCGAGCGAAATGCCACCAACACGTCCTTGTAATTATGACTTGTAGAGCTGCCGCGGAACGTGTTGCGTGTTGGTGCGGATCTCGCCCACTTCGCGGGCGAAATGCCGTATTGTGAAGCATTTTGCACGCCGCCAGTCCCCACCGCCTTTCGCCACCGCCCCGTAGCTTCTCGCCCACCGCGCTGTTCCATCAGCTCAACACCCACTAAAACCATTCTGTCATGGAATGTGAATGGTCTCCGAAGTCTCGCTCAAACAGACCCACACGCCTTGACCACCTTGTTAGAAACGTACGATCCGCAAATTGTTTGCCTACAAGAAACAAAGCTTCAAGAACGACATGAACCCCTTTTCTTCGACATGTTGCCACGCTTTGAGTATTTTGTGTTTCACTCCAGTACCTCAAGACTTTCGTATTCTGGAACCGTCACATACTCACGCCCGCAAATCCGCGTGTGTCAACGAAAAATCGACCACTACATTGGCGATGAAGAAGGTCGCATGGTAATGATTGAATACCCATGCTTGTTTCTCATCAATGTGCACAACATCAGCTCAGGCTCCTCACTCAGACGTTTGAAAGCTCGATTGTCCTGGGACCAAGCCTTGAGAAAACATATCCGCCACATGCGTGGAAGAGGGAAGCCGGTAATGGTTGTGGGCGATCTCAACGTCGCTCGAGAGCCACTGGACGTGTATGATGAAAACGCTGTGCAGCATCGTGCTGGCTACTCTGATTTGGAGAGGATTTCTTTTGAAGATACATTGGAAACATGCGGAATGGTTGATATCTTTCGTAAGTTTAATCCGCAACAACGTGCGTTTACGTACTGGGATACTACAACGGGCGCTAGAGAACGTAACGATGGCTGGAGAGTTGATTATGTTTTGGTGTCGGATGATATGATTCCGGCTGTTAAAAGTGTCAACATACTTGACCATGTTCGCGGAAGTGATCACTGTCCGATGATCATCGAGCTCACGGACGGTATTCTGTGAACGAATCGTCCCAACATCTCAGCGTGTGTGTCGACATGTCTGATTGCGCTTTCCATGCTGCCTTTATTGGCGCCGGAAGTGAACATGTTAACTTCATCCTTGCAACCCTTCTTAAACACTCCGCATGGAACTTTTTGGCCTTTTTATAAACGGAGCATGTCAGAATCATGTAAGTTCTAGAACAAACAGTACTTCTACAAAGAACGTTTTTTGCACACATAAACAAACATGTATGCAGCTTTTTGCTCCCATGCTCTAATGGCCTCCGTTCCAAATACGTTCTTTCTCGGGTTCTTGACATCACGTGCAGATATGCGTGACACCATATAGAATTGTGTTACTTCTCTCAACGCATAGCAGCAGGCATAAACGAACCACGGATTTCATCTACAACGTGGCTTCCAGCTTGTTAACAACTAGTTGGGATCGAAAGGAGATGACCTCAACAGACCCAAAGGAGATCATCATCATGATCATGATGAAAAATGATTGCAGTTGGTTCTAAGGTTGGTTCTACATATTATGCCATAATATGTATATTATACCGTAGAACCTCTATTTATGTGAGAATTGGCGTATCTACCGAAATTTATGGATTTATGGACATCCCTTTTTTCGGCTTCATTTCGTCATGCGTGGACCCAAAAAGCGATTGCAGAACGCACACGTGACATGCATGCTCGTCAGCCAGTGCAATTCACTTCTGCTCCAAACAGGGTCCTGCTGACGGCTATACGCTTCAAGAGTCTCTTTGTTCGCCCCAGCCCTCCCCCGCATCTCATTCAACTTTACTATTTCCGACTATTAACTGTTCTAACCACGATCTCCGTCTCGCACAGCTTCGCGGTTCACGTTTTAACGCAATGTGGACAAAGCTTGGCTCTTTCAGAGAGCGTGTTCGCGAACACGCCAAATCCGCTGCGCAGGTCGCGCAGGGAGTCTTGCAGGCAGCCGCAGCGGAAGATGAAGCGGACCCCATGCAAGCTGTCCACTCTCCTCAAGCTGCACAACAGTCGCCCCAAGATGAATGGGACAGCTGGGACCAAAACGGTTTTGGAGAAGATGTTCCACAGCCTCCACCTCCACCAGAGTCTGCACCGCCTCCAACCTCTGCACTAGCACCTCCACCGATCCCTGACGCTCCCCCTCAGACTTCTGCGGATATCTCTGCGCGAAAAGGAACTAGACGCTCTCGATATGTTGTAACGGGTATTGCACCCTCCAAACCGCAAGCTCCAGTACTTGCACCTCCTGTGCCAACATCCTTTGTTACCCCGGCGCATCCAGTGACCGAACAGAAAAATGGATTCATATCTGCGGATGAATCTCAGTTTGCATCGCAGCAGGCACTTCCGGAGGCAGTATCCGCGGAAACAGCCCCCCCGGAGTCAGACATGATCATGGGTACCGACGACGCTCATGCCGCCGAAGCTTCGCAATCAAGCGCGGTGACAAATAAGTCAGAAACAGTACCCGCGGAAATAGCGCCCCCGGAGCCAGGTATGTTCATAGGTACGGACGACGCCCACGTCGCAGAAACATCGCACTCAAACGTAGTGACGAGTAAGTCAGAAACAGTACTCACAGAAACAGTGCCCCTGGAGCCAGATATGTTCATGGGTACAGACGACACGCATGTTGAAAAAACATCGCACTCAAGCGCACTGGCGAGTAAGTCAGAAACAATACCCGCAGAAACAGCGCCCCTGGAGCCAGATATGTTCATGGGTACAGACGACACGCATGTTGCAGAACCATCGCACTCAAGCACAGTGCCAAATCATTCGGAACCAGTATCGGACGCTCAATGCTTGCGAAAGGACGCCATCCACCAAGGTGAACAAGTACCACAGGAGACAGTCGGATTCTTAGATGACCAACCTTCCGAAGGAAAGCAACTAGAAGCAGACACAGATGCATTTATTGACTGGGGCGATGACGGTTGGAATATAGAGGATGATGAGCAGGTGGCTATTCAGCACGAGGCAGGTGAAATGTATAGCGAGGCCCCAAAATCACTTGCACAAGAGACTGGAGCGGATGTAGATTGGTTCTCGGTTAAGCCCAGCAAACCCGAAGATACCCACAGTTCTTTTCCGCTTGACATATCAGAGCCCCCACAAACTGGGGAAACCAATGAAGTCGTAGCTAAGGGTCCAAGCGGCGGTGCTGATCCTAACACTACTGCGGAAGAACTTTTGGATGAACCAGTGTCGCAAGAACGAGAGCCTGAATTTTTATCCCTAGATGCCCCTGAAGTGCCACAAGAATCTATTTCGTTCGAACAGGAAGCATCTGCTACTTTTGAAAACGTGGGTTCCCACCAAACAGGTTTATCGACGAACCTGGGGGCAAAGAACGATGAGGAGTGCGACGCCTCGTGGTTCGGGACTCACGATGAATCTCAACGGCCACCACTGGAGGCGAAGGATAATTTCTGGACGTCGAGTGACCTCCCCGATCAAGCGTCTCTGGCGGAAGAGCCTTCGTCAGGAAACGACCAACGAGTTGACATAAACGTGGCGGAGAATGGAGCAAATCATGACCCCATTTTAAGAGAACAAGAAAAGACCGAGGCCCAAGTTGACATTAACGAAGCATTCCCAGTGTATCCTGAAAGTCAAGAACAGGATTTGGGATCGGCGTACGAGATGGAGGCGTTAAGAAGCGATATTCAGCGACTCAGGGAAGAAAGAGACAGAGCGATAGCAACTAGAAGTCATGAAGAACAGCAAAATGAGGAGCTCAAAAGATCGATTCTTACTCTGAAAGACGATTTGGAGCGAACTCAGGACTTGAGCGAATCTCTTACGAGAGAAAAGGAATCACTTCTTGGGAATCTTGATACTGCCCTTCGCGAGAAGCATGAAGCAGAGGCGGAACGAGATGCTGCAATCGAAAGGGGCGGGGATGGAATCAAAGAAGCGCACCATTTGATCGAAGTAATGCGAGGAAATGAAGACGCAGCACGTGAACGAGAGGCGGTGATTGCGGGGCAGATTGAGACGATGCGATCAGACATAGAACGAATCTCATCTGAGAGAAACTCTCTTATTCATGAAACCGATGATCTGCAACGCCAGCTACAACAAGCCAAGTCCCAGGCTCAATTGCAGGAAGATCAAATGAAACAGCAATTACAGATAGTTAGCCATGAACGCGAAATTGCGAACCTTGAAAGGGAGAAGGCCTTAGAATCAATCAAGGTCCATGCTCAAGAATATGAGAATTTGTACGCGGATGAACGAGACCGCCTTGCGGCCATGCAAGAGAAAGATCTCAGGATACAAGAACTGGAACGTGCAGTTAACAATCGAGAAAAACATAGGGAAGAAGAGGACACGAGAATTGAACTCCTTTCTAATCAGATTCAAGAAATGAAAGACCGAGCTCATGACATCATTGAAGAAAGAAACGGCTTCTACCAGGAAAAGCTTGGATTGGAGAATGAGATTGAATCCTTTACTAGTCGATATGAGCAAGCCATTCGTGACTTACAGGATGCAAAGCGAGAATGCACATCTCTCAAAGGTGAACGGGATGAAGCTAGAACTCGCTGTGGGTCTATGCGAGATCAGAACGCGGAGTGGAGGAAGAGATTTGAAAGTCTGTCAAGTGAGCGAGACCGTTTGATTCAGGAAAGAACCGCTGCCGCTGCGAGCTCAGTTTCAGTTTCCGATAGGGAAAAAAACCTGGCTCAGGAATGTGAGCAAAAGACAAGATCTTTGGCTCTCACACAACGCAAGCTCACCTCCATGTCGAGTAAGATGGAAAAGCTTACACTGCAGAAAGGTACTTTTCTAAGACAAAGAGATGAAGCCAGTGCAAGGCTAAGAGCGGCTGGAGAAGAGTTCATGACATTACACTCGAAGCTCGAGTCTATCACTAGCGAGCGTGATAGCTTGAAAACAGACCTTGCCCGTATCCGAGAAGAACGGGACACCGCGAACTTCAGAGTCGAAGAACTATCAAGCACTGCAGCTGAACATGTGCTCGTGCAGGAGAAGCTACAGGCGATGTCAGAAGAAGTAGAAGTACTCACGGCTAAGTTAGAAGAATCGCGGAAAGATGTCTCTGAATTGCTTGATAAGGAGAGCTCTTTGAAACAAAAGAGTGTCTCTCTGTCGAATGAATTGTCTCAGGTGCGCGGAAGAGTGGAAGTTCTGATGAAAGAGAAAGAATCTGCAATTTCACAGAATGATGTATCTGAACAAGAAAAGACCGAGTTGAGGGAAAGAGTTCTGCAACTTGAAGAGGATCTAGCCGCCGTTGGGAAAAAGGCCAAGTCACTGGAAGCTGACTTATCTACTGCAAAGGAGACTTCTGCGGGTGAGGTAGGCATTGTGAAGGCCGAGCTGATTGCGGAACAGAAGGCAAGGCAAGAGGTAAGCGGGAAACTTGCAACGTTAGAAAATGACGTCTCGTCGTACCAGAGAACGGTTGCCGATGTTTATGACAAAATCAGGTCATCATTACAAGATTCGTCATCCGCGTGGGAACAATCCCCATTGTCTGTCCGCAACGTGCTCGAATGGCCTGAGATACCAAGTGAGAACCAGGAAGTGGATCCGACAAACACTGTTCGTATTGTCAGCGTGTATAGCGAACTTGTTTCCAAATTGGTGGAACAGGCACTGGTAGCACATGAAGACTACGAGCTAACCAAAGAGCAACTTCAAGAATATGGCACGCAACTTAATAAGCGAGCAGAAGAGCAGCAATTTCTGCAACAAATTGAGCAGAGATGTACCTTGTTGGCAGAAGAGCTGGCGACTACGCAGCACAACCTTCAGAATGCTTCTTCTGAAGGTGAGTCAATGCGACAGCAGCTTGACGAGCTGACGAATGCCCGTACTACATCAAAGATTCGAGAATCTGAACTAGAAGAGGAGCTTCGAGTGGTCCATCAAAGCATGCAGAGTGAGATTGAAAAATTGTCTCATGCTTCGGCAGGGGAAGTGGAACAAGCACGACAAGAGCTTCAGAATATAACTTCAAGCTTAAGGACTATTTGGGGTATGATTCAGAAGTCTCTAGGCATTGAACATTTGGAAACATTCACAGATGACGGAAGCGAATACGCGGACACAGAGGTGCAAGGCAACCTTGGTGTTCATGTTCTACGGGGGACTGCATCGCTTGTTGCCGAACTGAGTAGAAGCCGCAGCCATCTCGAAGAGTCTGAGCAGAGGTGTCAAAATGCAGAGAACGAAGTAGAAAGACTGACTGAAAGAGCTGAAATCGCGGAACAAGAAAGAGATGCCTTTCGGGGTTCTAATGAGCGTCTTGAGCGGAAGGCCAATAACTCAAGATCAGAAGGTCATGAAGAGGCAAAGAGACATTATGAAGCCGTGATTGCTCAGATTGAAGATGAGTTGGAGGATTTGCGACACAATTTGGAGAGAATGACTGACAAGTCTGAGAGATCCGACAAAGAGGCCGGAGAACTTCGTGCATTGTGTACCAAGCTCACCTCTCAGCTGAACAGTCGTACCAACGAGCTAGATGAAGCTGAAGAGAAGAACGTCTATCTGCAGGATCAGGTCACGACATTGGGCGAAGACCTCGAGGAAGCACATAGACGGCTTCAAGAACATGAGGAAGAGTCTGCCGTCGCACAAAAAGAAGAAGTAGAGCGCTTGACTTCAGAACTCCGGGAATCATCTTCGGAACTGGAAAAAACTTTGGAACTGTGTTCCAGGTTGCAATCGACGTCCGATGAGGCAGAAGCTAAAGCCAAAGAATGTGAGCTTCTGGCGGAAACACATCGACAAGCTGAGGAGAATCTGAAAATAGCAATTGAGCAACTGGAGGCCGCACAAGACTCGCTTGTGGAGCAGAGAACAATTGAACTGCAGCGAAAGCTAAGCGATGTGGACGCGAAGCTGAATGAGGCAAAGGAAAGAGTTTCATCAGTCAATGTGACGGAGAACAAACTGAAGATTCAGGATGAAGAGATAAAGGAGTTGAGAGGTGCAATCGGACGTTTAGCGGACGAAAGAGTAGAGCTTAAGCTGGAGTTGGAGAAGAGTTTGTCACGGTTGAACCACCCAGATGCCGGTGGGCAGCTTGTGGACAGAAGGGTTGTAAGACAGTTGCTTGTGAGCTACTTCAGAGTGGGATCAGTGAGAAGAAGGGACGTGCTTGAATTGATGTCGAGAATGCTGGCGTTCTCAGAATCGGATAACATAGCAGTTGGGCTGAAGAGAAGAGCTCTAATGGATAGGCTTGGTTCGTTGGTGCAAGCTCCAGAGCTTGACGATGCATCGCTTCCACCGATTGGAACCGTTAGTGACAAGTGGATAGAATTTTTGATGAAGGAGACTGAGGAAGGGGAAGAGCAGGCCAAGGGTTGGTAGTTGCTAGATGCATGAGGTTATTTGAATACTCGTTGTGGTGTGGTGTCTAGGTGTAGGAAACCTGTCTTTTTGTCGATGAGGGTTATTCCGCCTCGGTGATCTTGAAACCGCTTATGTATTTGTATGTACAGAACTGCGAGATTCATATAAATGTCGCATAGAGGAAGAGGGCGCTTCGCATTTTCGAGGCGTACAGTTCTTTCCCACTTGCTTACTGCGAATGAACCTCGCCGTTTCTCAAAGGCTGCAGAAACCGTCTCGACGAAGGCGGCGACGGTTGGCGTTTGGCACCCTGAAAAGGCAACAAAGAACGAATGAGCTGTTTCGGCACGACATTACCCGAACTGGTTCTGGGACCACGCAAGTCTGCAAAATAAGCAGAAATCATCGGAAAATCTTAATGCCAAGTGCTCCGGTTTAATTCGTGTTCACGACGATTTGGGAGCTCACATTTGGTCCCCCTCAGTTCCCATCACATTGTATCTCCGTGTAGACCGTGCTCAGGCAGACAAGCTTCCGGAGAGAGGACATCTTTTTGGTGCCGCCTGCCTTCGGCAAGCACTTTGTTTCCTCTTCACCTCTAGAATCACTTTTATCTGACCGAGAACGCAGTTTCTGATCGCACGATTTGCAGGTACTGGGTCTCGTAACTTTCGAAATGATGAAACCGGCTTTTGCAACACCATCGCTCGCGTTGGGAACGTCCCAATTCGTCCGCTGCTCCGCTCTCGCAAACAGCTCTAAGCCTTCATTTGCAGTTGCGCGTCATCGGGCCGCTCGGATGACGATGGAAGACTCTGTGTCGAATGGAGAGGCGGTTTCAAGATTGACCTCAGATAGTGGCGAGATGATCGTTGATCCACCGGTTTCGAACCCAACATCCGAAGTGAGTGAAGTTGCTTCCGAAACTGTTGCGTCTACTGAAATCGACAACAGCTCATCCGTTGTAGAAAGCGCAGCCGGTGAGGCTTCATATGATGCTTCATCTGGCGAGGAATTCTTCTCCACACAGCCTGGCCTGATGGGCGTGATAGATGACGATGATGATTTGGACGTGGGTGAGATCATCACACCTGAGCCACCAGGGTACTGGAGGAATAGAGTGGCAATCAAGGAAGCTCAGCAGACTTTTAAGCTGCACGAAACGGATTCTGGTTCACCGGAGTTTCAGATTGCCACATTGACTAAGAAAATCGAGTATTTGACTACACATTTGAAATCAAACCCGAAGGATTTCTCTTCAACTCGCGGCTTGCTAAGGATGGTGTCCACTAGACGTAAGCTTTTGAAATACTTGAAGAAGTGTGACAGCGAGAGGTTTAACAACATTGTCTCCGGACTGAAGATTCGCATTTCTCAAAAGCTGCGGAACCTTTGACTTTTTTCTGGAGTATGCTGATGCGGAGTGGCTCAGGAGAGGATCCGTGGCGTAGTTTGATGCACAGAAACTTTTTTGTTTGCAGCAGTTCGATCGAGATTGCGTTCTCCTTAAAACCTAGCCGCGCTCCTTTTCATGAGTTAGATTCAAAGACGACAAAATCATCGATGTAAAGATGTGCAGAGAAATCATTCGCCCATTTCCTATATCAGAGCTTTTCTCGTTTTCGCCCCACTAGATCCAAAGATTACGCGGTTTCCATACGTCGAGAGAATAGTTTTCGTGTTCACATCCGAGGGCTATCTGCTTCTTCGCAAGAGCGACAGAGCAAGTAATCATCTATGCTCTCTGACTTAAGAAAGACGCGCCCGACAAAACATGAGAACGTAATCATGGCAAGCACAGAGCTCTTCCACACAGCGTTCTGCACGAAAGACTTGTAGTGCTTATGACACCAAACTGGAAAGTTTGTTCCGCGAACAGCAGTAGAAGACAAGATATTCTTTGGGTCGTACGTTCATCAGACATTGGACAAGAAATTCTATTATGCTCGGAGCGAAAGACTGCGGAATGTAATGATCATGAAGTAGCACACGAAAGCGTTCAAGACTACCATAAACACTACTGGTACCGATTTTCTCCCTCACTCCTCTCCTTCTCCATATCATATTATCCCAGAATGACAAGGAGAGCAGAGCGTCTTACGCTCTCTTCTGCCACTATAAAAGGCTCCTACTTTCGCCTCCCCCTGCACTTGCTAAGCCGTTCTCCATCCTCAACCTTAGAGACACCAAGCGTTAGCTTTCCTCTGTCCTTTGCCCGCGTTTTCACCCGAAACACACTTATCTTCATCACTAGCGACGATTACTAATAGCAGCAGACAAACAACAATTCAACGATGAGGACTAATATTTGCTATCTTCTTTTTGTTTCAGCAACGTTGCTGACCATCGCACATGGCCGAGCGCTCGTGACTACTAAGGAGACTGATCACTCAGGGGTTTCCATCTCGCTACCTACTCTTCAGACTACAGAAAGGGCTGCGACTGGCAAACGAGCTATCATTAAGTTCGCGGCATATGGCGCAAAAGTAACTCTTTTCGTAAATGGGAAGCGGGAAGCAACTGCTCAGGCTTCGCCGCAGACGATTGAAACGCGGCTCAGAAAGAATGACGTGGTGGCATTCGAGGGAGAGGCAATAGGTAACAGCAAAAAGGCTGGTCTATTGGCAACTATCACGACACCATCAAAGACATATCGTACTGGCGTTCAGGACTTCACCACCAAAGTAGACTTTCCAAAGTGGAAAAAGTGGGAAAAGCAGAAATGGAATGCAGTTAAGGTATTCAAAGACAAGGAAACAGGAAAGAAGCTGAAGTTCTGTCACTGGAAGAAGGCGCGCAAAGTGAGAATTCGGAAAAGGTTCGATAAGACAGCGTCGTATATCTGGAGATTGGTGGGCGCAGAGAAGAAACCTGCGCAAACTGCACTTGTTCGTTTCGTGGTCGGTGGGGAGAACTGCGGTGGTAAATCTGGGAAGAAAGATGATGATGATAAGGATGAAGATAAAGAAAAGGATGATGGCGATAGGGACGATAAAGGAAAGGGCAATGACGACAAGGGTGATGAAGACAAGGATGATGACGATACGGGTGATGGCGATAAGGATGATGAAGGCGGTGATGATGGGGACGATGGCGGGAATAGAGTTCCAGTGCCCAAGGAACATCTGAGCGGGCAAAATGACGACAAGAACGATGGTTTCTGCGTTTGCAAGTTTACAGATCACAGAGGTGGCGATTGCTACGATATGGAAGACCCTGGAGCACGCTCTGGAAGATGCAAGCCACGAGTTTGCGAACCCAAGTTTGAATGTGTTGCAGCCGGTGACAAGATGTGCGTGAAACGACATGGGCGGAGCAAGGTGATCATGGTATCTCCCAACAATTGCGAGGTTGTTACTGCAGATGATGTAGACGTATTGCTGCCGTACGAGGGTTAATGGCTTTCATCTGTTGAAGGTCATTGCCAAGTGTACGGATCAAAGTAGCAACCGCTAACCATGCGTGCAGCAGCATAACGCGATTACGTCATGTGCGTGCCAGTCGAGCACGAAAGGCTGTGCCTGATAAAGCATAATCCTTCATTGCTCTTCAATCGCCGCGACGTCCCGGCGGCGCCAACTCGACTGCTATCTCATAGGTCTCTCGCTGGTCCTCTTCTGCGATAGAATCGCTGACGCAAGCGCACCTCAGCCCAGCGCATGCGGAACTTTCCGCTCGACCGAACTCGGGCTCGCCCCGCATTGCCACGCGTGGCAAGGCGGATAAAACAAATTCGCCGAATCTATCAAGGCCGCCTCGCGGCGCTCGCCGCGTCGCCACGTGCCGCACACGCTGCCCACCCAACGCGCGCCAAGTGTATCTCGCGCCCCGCAGTGAGCAACCAAGCTTGCACGCGGCGTGCTCACACGCGGCGCGCCCTCGCACCCAGAGGCAGCCGCCTCCTGCGCGTGCCGCCGGCAGCACGCACTCCATGACCGTCATGGTGTCACGCGCTCGGGGCTCACACACATAGGAACACTGGCTGGCCACAACACGCCCCGTGCACCCGCTACACGTCCCCCGTCACCGCGCGCCTGCTCGCGTTTGCTCGTCTCCGTCGCGAGCTCTCTCGCCGCCTGTATCGCTCTGCGCTTGCGCGCTAGTGCACATGTGGGGCTTCCGGTCTCCGGCTACCAGCGGCGAGGCGCATGCGCCACCGTCAGCGTCGCGTCAGCCGTTGGAGATTCGCGTACGCGATCTCGATGCGGAGCGACCGCGTGTTGCGCCTGTGTCCACGCCGTTGTCGATGGGCGGCTTGCTCAGACTGTTTCGCTCCGAGTTTTTTGACGCCTTCATGGCCGTCACCTATTTGTATCGCTACCGTGAGTCTCGTGGTGTGCATGACTACCTTTGTAATGAGCTCTACAAGTTGGATGACGCCGATTTGGAAACTTTTATGCCTCAGATTTGTAACCTTCTTGTGCATCATGCGCGCGATTCTCCGGGCTTGGAGCGCTTTATTATGGACCGTTGCGCTGACTCTATGCACGTTGCATTGCAGGTGTTCTGGTTTCTGCAGGCTGCCGTCGAGGATGCTTCTCGTAGTCCCACCAAACAGATGGAGTCAAGATGTCGTTTGCTTCGCACTCGCTGCGAGACTGCCGCTGTAAACGGCTCCAAACATGTCATGTTACAAGCCGCTGCCTCGCGAATTTCAGCCGCGCTCGTTGCTAACGAGTCTCCGTTTTCGAGAAAGAAGCACGTCAATTGCGCTTCGCTATTCCCGTCGAGCAGTGCCGGCCAATTAGGCGTGAGCGACAAGCCAGAAAAGTCTACCATGACGCTTTTGATCGAAGGGCGCGTCAACATACAGTCTCAGACAGACACCGTTGTGTCTGATTCCGAACTTGAACCTGACTCGGAGTCATCGTCTCAACCCGACACTTCTGCTGTTTCTACTCCTACTAATGAACAAACTGACATACTACCGGCTCAAGTGCAACAACTATCAATAACAGAACGACCTAGCGACAACAAACCGCCAACTCATCGTCGCCACCACTCCGCGAGTCTTGAAACAATTAATGAGAATCGGCCATTGACCGACCACAAACTTGCGCCAACTCCGGATACCGAGTCCGTTACAGTGAGCGATTTGCCACACGATTCGGAAGAGCTGAAGCCAAACACTAGCAGCTCCAAACTGATTCCCCAGAATACCGCAGAGGCCGACATGGATTATGACCCCGTAACTCTACTAACTATGAAACAAGAGCGTTTCGATTACTTCACCGATTCTATTTCTATAGCAAAGGCTTTCGTTAGTCTCTCTTTGTCAACACGCGAATTACCGCAGGATCAGCGGCAAAGTCATCTCACTAAAGGGTTGAATAAGATCAACGATGTCCTTCTGCGACGTATGAAGGGCGAGCCGGGAATCCCCCTCATGGATGATGCCACAGTGCCGAATCCCTGCGAGGTTGCAGAACTCGGTGTTCAGGCAGCACTGCGCAGCGTGCACTTGCCTCTGACTCGTGCCAGTTCGAAGGCATTGCGAATGTTGCGAATCCACGCAGAAGAAGCTGTCATTCTTACGTCACGTACCAGAGCGCCGTATCTCGTCAATATTGAAATTCTTCCAACGGAAATGACGTGCTCTGACAAGCTGCTGTTCTGCGAGCAGAGAGTGGCTGCAATGAAGGAGGAGAGAGATAAGGTTGAAAACGTGCCGAGTGTCTCATCAGAGACTGAGAGACAGAGCAACGGAATTACAAAGAATGAATCAGGCAAGGTCGGGAAAAAGTCAATCCCCGCCAAATCGGGAAAGCAGAGCCCTGGCAGCAAATCTGCTGGACCTACTTCGGTGCGCAGGCTAAGCGAGATGACCCCTCGTGAGCGTCAATTAGCGAATGTTCGAAAGGCCATTTATGGCGATGCATACACTCGCCAGCCTGAGCTGTTTGCCAGAGCTGAAGAAACCCTTAAAGAATCTGTCGACCTAGAGGACCCAGAACAAAAAGCCAGACAAGCAGTAATTCTTGGTGTGTATGGCGAACTATGGACTTGGAAGGAGGAGCGCATACTTTCAAAGTCACCATTCAAAAACTGGACGGGAACCAAACTCATGCCTTTTATCGTGAAGGCTGGCGATGATCTTCGTCAAGAACAGCTCGCGATTCAGCTCATATATCAGCTTAAGAAGATTTTTGAAGAAGAAGCTGTAGACGTATTCTTGAGGCCCTTTACAGTTATGAGTGTGTCGTCCGAAGCGGGATTTGTGGAAGTTCTCACCGATTCTGTTTCTGTTCATTCATTGAAGAAGAGAACGCCGAATTTTGTTTCCTTGCTCGATTACTTTGAGCGCGCGTATGGTCAGATCGGAAGCCGTTCTTTCAAAGCTGCGCAAAGAAGATTTATCCGATCCATGGCGGGCTACTCCTTGGTTACCTTCTTTTTGCAGATCAAGGATAGGCACAATGGAAATATCATGATTGACGCACAGGGGCGAATCATCCACATTGACTTCGGTTTCATGTTAACAAACTCACCTGGCGCGATCAAGTTTGAGAATGTTCCTTTTAAGCTCACTGAAGAGTACTTGCAGGTTATCTGCGCGCAAAAGAATGTTCAGGATCTCACTGAGGCATCGAAGACAGAAGGATACAGGTATTTCCAAGAACTGTTTGTTCTCGGGATGCTGGCTGTAAGAAAACACCAAGACAAGATAACAACTCTTGTCGAGATTATGACCGAGGGAACAACTATGCCATGCATGACTGGAGGTCATTCAATTGTAGAAGCTTTGCGGAGCCGGTTTGCTGTGGGGGTGCCTGAGGAACAGTGCATCAACTATGGACTTGGTCTCATAGAAGAATCGAGATTGTCGTGGCGTTCGGCAGGATACGACCGGTTCCAAGCTTACTCCAATGGATATCGATAGTTTTATACATATATCACTGACTGTTGTGGGGGGATTTGTATATTTTGTCCTGAAGCGAAAGAGGCCGTTCATGTTGTAGGTACTCTGTCCATGTAGTCTTTTCCGAGATACTTCATTAATAAACTCCCTACTGGATCGTGATGTACATCTCTCTGGTCATTGTCTTGTTTGAGAGACACCTGTATACAATATTAGTTCGTCCGAGCTTTGAGCGAATAAGAGTATTACACCATGCTGATGCTCTCATCGGCGTGCGTATCACGCTTCTGAGCCATTTGGGTAAAATAAGAATTGGTTGCTGCTTGGTTGTGTTAGGAATTAGAGCACAACTTCCACAATAAAGAAGAAGAAGAAGAAGAAAGGGTTGAAATTTTCAACTTGAAATGGTTAACACCCGTCACAAGGGTGACAAGGTTAGCCCTCTTAACTTACCTTCGTACTCTGTACCTTCGTACCTTCCTAGTGTTCCTACATTCGTAGTCTTTCAAGACATTTGTAGAGGACTCCTTAGATACATGCGCCAATCCGGCGAAGTACTGCGTTCATGGGAGGACGGGAAACTCGGCCAAACGATCGGTCAGCGTACCGGAAGTCCATGCGGACCTAGGTGACACGTCGTTTGAATGCCTCCGTCTAGCTGCCCGTATGCAGTATGTCATAAGCCGGTCATCGGAGGAAGACCCTGCCGCCGTTTCCCCGAGTTTTCCCTCTGAAGTCAGAGCTCCAAACGATTCTCTGGACGGGGTTTTGTCAAAGGAAAGGCCCTAAGTTGGATAACGGTGAAAAGCTACGGGCTGCTCTTCCATCTCTCTCTTCGTGCATCGACTAAGCTGGCTCTTACACCTGGTCTCGGTGATGATATGAGTGTTGGGTGGAAGGATCGCTGTTCGTGGCTTCTTGGGTGGCCAACTTGGCACGTGAGAAGCGCCCATTGTCATATTTTTTCTCTGCCGACGGTCTCTAGAGGTTGAATTGAGAGCGGAATGAAAGAAGGCGACAAGAGTCGGTAGCTTAATGCTTCTGAATTCGAAAGAACCTGAGGGACCTAATGTGTCCTTGTCGTAGCCTGGGAGTGTAGCCTCCCCAGAGACAACGTAAGAGCACATAGTGCCAATAACAGGTTGAACAAATATCCTAGGCTAGACATCCTTTGTGTTCAAAACTGGATTGCAGGATAAAGTTTGCTGACTGGTTGAAAGCTCGTCGTTGTGTTGCACGAGTTAGGATACCAAAAAGGCTGAACAGCGACAAGGACTCAGTGCTAAAGATTCTTCTGTCGTTTATACAACGTCTCTGATTCTCTCTCTCTCTCTCTCTCTCTCATTTACGAAACGCACACGCCAATTCCGCGTTGCGCGTGGGTTGCTAACGACCCAACACCTATAACACTCCTAT
>JASCIV010000218.1:0-31095 GCA_030374735.1 Gracilaria caudata
ACCATCACCATCGTGATGGAAACCCCCCCCTTTTCCATCACGCCGATGATGGAAACCAAAACCCTTCACAACCGCGGGAAACTCTCCCGCCATTGCGAGTTTCGAAACTCTCCATTGCCGCCAAACATGTTCGACACACCACTGTGAAAGCAACATGTCTCCGCCGCACCACTTGCCATCCTTACCTACAGAAACAGTTTTTGAATAGCACCAACATGGCAGTTGGCAAAAAGTGGACGAACGATGAGCGAGCATCTCTAGCCCGAGCGTGGATATTTGCCTCTACGGATCCAATTGTCGGAAAAGACCAAACTGGTAAACGCTTCTTTCAAACCGTTCATAGCAGGTTTTTATCATTTGCACCACAAAACGAAAAAGCCAGATACGCTGGTCGCTCAATGGAAAGCGTACGTCAAAAGTTTTCTGAGATATCTGCAGACTGCCAGAAGTTTAAACTAGCTATCCGGAGGGTGAGTAATGCTAAGCCGACAGGTGTCGGCGTTGATGAAACTATTTCAATGGCTGTTGCCATTCACATCGGTCGCGAAACGAAGATGAACTACGAGCAGAAGGACTTGAGTCATGACGTATGGCCAAATGTTCGTGCGTGGAAGATGTTGCGGACTTGTCCCAAGTGGGAGTGTGACTCACTTGCTTCTACTGTTGACGCCAATACGACCATTTCAGAGGCCGGCACGCTGGAGAACAAATCTACTCTTCTTTCACCGTCACAGACATGCAATGGAGAGGTAGAGGTGGAAGGCAATGCAAATGATACCTCTCCCAAACGTAGAGCAGTAGATGGAAACGGTGTAGGTCTTCCAGGGCGTTCCAAGGCCAAAGCGTTGCGTAAAGAAGAACAGCTTCATAAAACTATGAACGATATTGCGTTGGCAATGAAGAAGAAGGTTGAGGCGCTCGAGGAGAGAAATTCTATTTCGTTGTTTCAGTGCGAGGATTACAATCTTGCTGATGAGGAAGACAAACGCGTCCGCACGGAGTACTTGCGCATGTCCCGTCTGTTCCACTTGGAGAGATTGAAGAAACGTGTTAAGAACCTTTCTGGGGAAGAGCGAATCGATGGCGAACCTGGGCACTGCGGGGGTGGCATTGGTTCTTCTTCGGAGAAGAAGAAGAGGCGCAGACCGGCGCACGAAGAAGAGCGTGGGGCCAATAAGCAGCAGAGGATTACTGCAAACAATGTGTTGGACGTCTTTTTATCTGCTGCGGAGAAGGTTGCAGTCGATGCGCTCGTGCACAAGGGTGGCATGGAAGGAGCAATCGGTTCTCATATCGAAAATCGATTGGGGCTTTTGGCCGCTTTGAGAGGGAAAGTTGAGATTGCTTTTGACGGTCAATGTGGGATAAAGTTGCTATGACAAGGTTTGCAATGGTCTCATCCTCGCCAGAGTCGTCCGAGTTGTCTACGGAAGTCATGAGAGCGAGCAAATGTCAGCACATACGCAGATTACGCGATCCTCCTGAATACCTTTCGTCGCTGATCATCAAACCGGTGGGCGCCGCTTTGGCACCGACGATGGATGGCTTCTGTGTTTCCATCAGCCAGGCGGCTAACGCCACTTGGCCGAATAAAATCCCCGAATTTTCCATCATCCATCAAACCGGTGGAGATGGCCTTACCGGGTAAAGATACCGTCGGTACACCAACTCAAGATTCGTGAGGGATTACTGCGTGCCAAAAAGTAAATATAATTTGGGAGATTTCGAACAATGTCATGGGATAGCGAACGCTATAAGGATACCCTTCGTAAATGGTTGGAGCGTTCAAGGCGCGCCGTCACGAAAAGGAAATCTTTCACGGCTGGGCGGCAGATCCTGAACGCAAGGCGCAGAGATCAACCGGCAGCGTAAGAAACCAGGCCACTTGCGCCTGGAGCTACGGATTCAACGGGCATCCTGCGCTCTTCGCGATTCGTAGCAATACGCCGCTCCGCATTTGAGAGAATTGTTTCCAACCTACCCGTTGTTCCAGAACATACAGCTTTGAGGAAGCTATTGGCAGGTCTTTTGAGCAGCTCTAATTTGCAATAACGAGGCTGACGAGGAGACGAATGACCTTATGGTCGCAGACAAGATCAGATTTTCGTGCAGAGTATCGAACACTCTGTAGTACAGAGTTTAGCATTGCTTCAAATATCGGACGAATGTTATAGCCCTGCTAAACCTTAAGAAAGAACATCAAAGCATCACATTTACAGGGAAGTACGACGATATCTAAATAAAGGTGAAACCACGTTCCGCTGCGAGAATCGCCTAACGCATTTGTTGATGAAGCGAAAGAGACAGAGCAGCTCGGCCGGATTTGCAAAACAAGATCATTCTAGCAATTCGCCCAGTATTAACGACAAAGTCGCCGATGTTACCGTAAATGGGTCGGAAGGTGAAGGAGGGGGTCAGATTGTGCGGATTGCACTTCCTCTTGCAATGTTACTATCTCGCTCCGTACGCATAACGGATATCAGGAAGGGTCGCCCAAATCCTGGCCTTCGCCCTCAACATCTCGCAGGTGTGCAAATGGTTGCGCGGGTTGCATCAGCCTGTTTGCTTGGCGCCCAGGTATCTTCAAGTTCTGTTTTTCTCGAGCTTGGAACTCCAGAAGAACAACTTCTTCCTCTTACATCCACGGTCGGAACGGCTGGCGCGACTTCTCTTGTGCTCCAGGCCGTGTTACCAGTCGCCTTGAGATTTTTGCCTGGCTGCAGTGTGGATGGAGATCAGCTCACGATGCGGCTTAAAGGTGGAACTTCTGTGCCTTTCTCGCCAACGAGCGATTATGTGAAAAATGTTCTTGTCCCAAATCTTCGTCATTTTGGATTACAACTCAAGTATGATGTTATCCGACATGGGTTTTTTCCTCAAGGCGGCGGCGAATGCTCCATAATAATAGACAAGTCACAGTGTCCACGAATTCAAACGGATGACGGGATTTCCCGTCGGGTTTTGCAATCCTGTACCCTTACCTGCAGAGGAGATATCACGAGTATCAGAGGCAGCCTTATCGTACGCGGCGATGAATATCTGCAGCTTGGAGTTGTAGATGCCATGATACAGCGTGTAATTCAAGTGGTGAGAAAGTTTGTCAGGAGTCACGAAGGATACCCCTCCTTTGATTACAGCGATATAGAGGTGCATCAAATATCGAAACTTGATGCGAAAGACAACTCAATAGCTCTAACATTATATGCGAGCTCATCTTGTGGGACAGTTTTGGGGAGTTCAATCACATGCAACGTAAATATGACTTCGAAAAATAGAGGCGAATCGAAGCAGAGGCCATCTCGAAAGGGAAATGCAAAGGAAGATAAACATGAAAGGTGGCGAGACACAGCTGCCGCAAGTGGCGAGTCGGCTGCCGACCAACTGTGCGACGCACTGAGAAGTATGGCAGTAGTCGACACGCACATGGCAGATCAACTGTGTATCTTCATGGTTATGAGTAACGGAATGTCAAAGCTTCTTGTACCAGAACCATCAACGCATCTTTCAACCGCTGTTCACGTTATGAAGCAGTTTGGAATTGACATCCATTTAGAAGAAGCTCACAACTCAAACAACTGGGAGCTTAGATGTGAGGGAAGGAACATACCTTTGCAGGACCAAAGATGAGAGCATCTAGAAAACAGAGAGGCCTACTGACAATCAACTTACAAACTCTTCGTTCTCTTCCCTTAACAACGTACGTGTACCTGTGGAAAACGTACCCGTAGATGAGTTTTTATCTTCAACAGAGGAAAGTTACGAAGTTGGATCAAAAAGTCAGACGCAGTAAGATATTACCGGCCCGGAGCGCTTTATGTTCAAAGACTCTAGAGATCAAGGGCTTGTCTGGGGTAGCAAAGAAGACCGAGGTTCAGTCGTCAGCTTGCATTCTCGTTCGAATGCGCCGCTGAAAGCCTAGCAGAGCGCCTTCTTGGGATTGTTGACTTTCCCTGCATATCTCGATTCGCGAGGGCATCGGATGACTTTGTGCTTGCTGAATTGGATCTGGATCTCAAAACTCTGGTGTCTTCTGTGCCGAGAGATCGGTTGGACGCGTCCGTTAGAAGTCTTTTCGAGCCCTCCAGTGTTCGTCTGGATTTCCTCTGTCTCATGCTAACTGTCACCTTATCCGTATCTCCAGTGCCGCTTCGATTTTCATCCTGCTTCGTTTGCTTCGTTTGCTTCTTTGATAAAGGTTTCCGAGGCTGTTTGACACTGTTTTCCTTCGCTGAACAGACTACGGCAACTATTTCTTCCCTAGAGTCATCAGCCATACATTCATCCCGTGTATCATAAACCATATTGATTCGTCGTCCACCAACCCGAATCGAATCTGTCACTTTAGGCTTACGAATTGGACCTTGTTCATTGATAGAACCAATTTGGGCTCCCTTTCGATTTGTTCCCGGCAAAGCTCTTGCCATTTTAAAAGAAACCGCGGACTCATTAGATGTGCGAGAGACGGCGTCTCCAGATAAAGGAATTAATGGCTCACCTGCAGCACGGATTTCCTTTGGCCTTTGAGCGCCAGTTTGTCCTTTTGAGGGACGTGATTTAGGTTGGCATAAATTTCTTTCTCTAGTGTGTTCTTGAGGCATTGTTGAAGAGGATATCACACTAGTGTTGTTCGCATCTTCCGAGAAATTTGTGATCTCCTCAAATGGAGCTCTACGTCCCCGTTCACGCCATTGGTCTCTCCATTCTGAGATGGCCTCTATCAGTATTAGGGGAAGCTTGATCAGATACGGGAACGCACTGGGGACAATGAGTAACGCCACAATTATTATCACCACAGCATAGACGGCTGGATCTGTGAAAAATTCTTTGAGCTTTGTGAAAGGAGAATCAAGGACTTGCATCATCGAAGTCGCAAGTTCCTCCAATGGCAATGGCCATTTTGCCCTTTTGAAGTGCAGAACAGTACCGAGAAACGCCTTCCATTTCTGCTCAAAGCCTCCATTCCATGTCTCGAATATGTCTACGATAGTCTTCCGAACGCTATGTAGCCTCTTCGTCACTGCCGCTTTTAAGGTTGCAACCCCCGCGCTCTTTTCAAAGATTTTGCTGAACCAAGAGTCTTCGAAGTAGTATATCCAAGTGGTGTGGGAACGGAAGTACTGATCACTGAAATCTTTGAGGAACTCATCAATTTTGTCTATCAGGACATTGACTTGGTTCTCCAACTCATATTTGAGCAAACTCTCGCTTACTTCTCCTCTGATGAGGTCCAATCTCTCTTTCCATCTTCTCCAGTCTTCGTCCCTGAACAGTGAATACGGTTTTGGTGAGGCCTGAACTGTCTGGCTGTGAGCGAGGCACCGCAGGTTCTGAAGATATGTTTGAATCTCCTCCGGCATTTCGAAATCTTCTTTCTTCATATTTTGTAGAATATCTTCGTCGATTGTGACGTTTGATAAACCTTTCAGAGATGAATAAAGGCGCCTGTCACTGTTGAGAAGATGACTCTTTGAGTAACTCCAAGATATTAGTATCCAATGTCGGTACCACCAGGGCTCGTTCCGACTGATTGTGCGCAACAGTTCATTGTGTGTATTGGCAAGGGCTCGGATTGCGCTTTGTATCTCAAGCAGAGTTCTTGCTGGATCACCAAGCCTCTTATTTTGTTTGGTTCTTCCTTCTTTACTTGACTGAATTTGATCGGACTGCTTAGGCTTGACGGTAGGGAAAGCTTCGTGGTTTGGCATTGTTTGTTGGGAGTTCACCGATAATTTGTTTGTCGAGGGCAAAACAGTCTTCATTGGAGTCGCTTGCACAGAAGCGGGGGGGTAATCTTGTTCCAACTCATTTTGAAACGAGTTTGATTCTTGTCTTTGGTCAAAGCCTCCTGGCTCTGACCTCCATGCTGACACTCTATGTATCAGGAACACAGAGATTAGTAGGACCAGAAATGGCACGCGACTTTTGGCCGTTTCGCACATTTCACCTCGTTTTCGGTCATACAATATTGAACAATATACCAGACTCTTTGTTGATAACAAAACAAATTATGACCTCAGAAGAGTTCAGGTTCGTCTTTATAACTTCGTCTTGCTGTGAGCGCCGTTTGTCTCAAGTTCTGGCCAAACTTAGAGCTATCCGTCGGTTTTCCACTTCAGGTTAACAGCACGTGGGCATCGAGTTCTTTTCTCTTCCCTCAATTAGCCGGAGTCCCTGACCCGATGCAACCTCAAAATGTGTATGCGCGAGAGCAGAAGTCTGAAGTATGAACGTTTCAGATGGAGACAGTCTCCATCTGAAACGTTCATAGTACGAACCTGTGTTGAAAATTTGAAGTTCGATTTGATTCTGTTTCAAATTCAATTTCGTTTAAATATGATTTCAGTTCAAATCACAACCCGTTGTAATATAGGATTATAAGCGAAATGATAGGTATGCACTGCGTAGCACCTGGCGTAGAAAGGAAACGGGCAAGTTCAAGTTTATGCCGTTCAGAACAGAGGTCGTGAAACTAATCACCGGGTTAAACCAAAAAAGACTGGTTTCGTTAGTTTACCGTAGTCAGTCTTTGCATTTCACGGGCGAACGGCGGGGCGATGTTCTGCCATATCAAACGAGTAAATGTCTTTCTCTATATCTCTCTCTTTTGAAGGTGCAATCCTTTTTAAGGAGAGAGGAGTACCTTTATGTGCTGCTTGGTTGTGTTAGGAATTAGAGCACTACTTCCACAAAAAAGAAGAAGGTGCAATAGTCCAATTACTACTCAATGCAGAGCGCTCTATTGACAGAAACTCTCCCTCACCAAGTAAAACAACAATCTTTGAGGCCACTTCTGATCGTTAGCTTGAAAGGTGCTGGCCTCCTTCGGAGTCTTCACAAAGGCCCAGACGGGCTGTATTGCCACCCTGCGGAACGCAAGAAAGTCCAGCTTTGTTTTGCGTCTGCTTCATCGGAGCGATGGTTGGTATGTAATGCTGACTGTCTGGCTTTTTATTCTGTGCGGGTTATAGCGGGCGTGTGGTTCTTCTTCTTCTTCCAATGTGGGCACATGACTGTTTCCCTCTGCACAGGAAATATGTAGTTGACAGAACAAGGATGCGGTTGTGGGAAGCGCAAATGCAGTTACGAAGGTAAGACGACGTTCCGTGAGTGATGCTCATAAGCATGAAAAATCAAGGAATAACCAAGGATCATATAACTTGCATAACTTGCAGGCTGCTTGAAATGAGGTCAAGCAGCTTAATTCAGATCACCGTCATTCGCTGGTCGTCAATATCTGCATTGCATTCCAAAAATAATGCTAACCAGAATGAATACAAGAAGTGGGCGGGGCATTCACCAATGATTCAGGTGCGACTTGAAATCCGTGTCGAGATCACCCATGGAGGCCACCATCGGTCATGGTTGTGATGTCCAGCTTGAAAATGTTGCGCACCATTAAGCTGAATTCGAGAATTCCAGTTGCATGCTTTGTTTCTACTGCACCATATACGTTATGGCGGCTGTTCGCTACAACGCACGATCCAGGAATTTGCCCGACGCGGGGAGATTCTTACTACTCGACTTCGACCATGGCTTGTATGCGACAGATCCGCATTCGCCGCATTGAGGAAGCGGATGTGCAGCGCGGTTTCTTCAGAGTACTGTCGCAGCTGACGGAGGCGCCGCCACTTTCTACCGATCAATTTGGAAAACTCGTTCGCACGCAGAGGGAGTTGGATGTTCAACTCACTCTTGTTGCAGTTAAGGACGAGCAGATTTTGGGGACAGGTTCCGTTTTGATTGAACCGAAATTTATTCGTGGTGGGAGGCCTGCTGGTCACATCGAAGATGTTGTCATTGATGGTTCGTTGCGAGGAAAGGGTGTTGGAAAGGAGATCATTAGTCGCTTGGTATTGTATGCGAAAGAGAAAGGCTGTTACAAGGTCGTTCTGGATTGCGGGGAGTACAATGTTGAGTTTTATGAGAAATGTGGCATGAAGCAGATGGGAAGGCAGATGGCGATTTACTTCTGAGAGACCAGTCTTATGTGTCAAGATAATCCTCCGATCCACTTCTTTCTTGCGCACTTTTGGAGAATGCCTTTGCACGTCACGGCTCTCTCTGTCTGCCATCCTTTCGATGAACACAGCAATCTCTCTCAACAGCAGTGTATTGGGGACATCGTCGGGAGAGGTCGGTGGTTGAAACACACAGTACGAACGTTCCATTCTTAACTTATAGTGCTTTCGCACATCCCCGTTCGGAGCGGTAAACCACATCGATTCAAGCCCCACAACTGCTTCCAGCATTTGTGTTCGGAAGACTTTCAGCTTTCATTATGAACAGTCTAATTCATGGAACCGCCAAGGGTAAAACTCCTACTGCTGCGTCGTAGTGTGGAGTGCCATGCAACAACTTCAAATGAACAGAAGGACGAGCAATACCTAGTTAACATGTAAACGGATCGCTATTGTGCACGATCCTTGTTGATTGCAGCGCAGACAAGACAGACTGAACAAGCGCGAGTGGTCGAGAACGCCAATGCGAAATGACATCCAGGATTTGCATCGTTTCAAAAAAAATCTCAAACGTGAGCGACACGTTCATCCAAACCGCCTCCCAAAAATCTGCATCTCCCAATTGCGAACCACTAATCCTGCTGGGTACGGCACTTGTTCCAAATTGTTTCGACCACACAGAAAGTTCTTTCCAATCAGGAGTTCAGCAGTGCTCATTTCTCTCATTCATCCTCTCCAACCCGCACAGCCACATACACCTCCATTTCTGCCGCCGCGGCAATGGTGCTCTGAGCGAGGGCTTATAACTGCTCGGCCAATGCCCACTTGGGTGCACCACGAAATTTGTCGGCAGCGGTATTCTGCTCAATTGTGGTGACGTTCCCCGACTTAGCCTTTTATCCTCTGCTGCGTTACTCTCCCGCACTTTATAACATCCTACCTACCGGGCCACTACCTCTGTGCGTACGGATTCGGTCATAGCCAAATAGTCTTCACTGAAGCTTTGTTCCACCACACTCGATTTTGACAGACGTCTGTGCCTCTTCGCATACAATGGATTCTACAGCATTTTCATCACCTTTTCTCGGCGCCAAGCTATCTTCACCAAGCTCGTTCTGTGCGTTGAAAGCTCCGCGGCGACAGTACCAACGAAACCAAGTACAAGTTCCGAAGGCTATTCTTGGTTCTCGAGCTTCCCCCTCAACATTCGGAGCTTCCTCAACACAGCAGAACTATGTGATCAAGGTTATGCAGAAAGATCGTTGCACTCTGGTTGAAGTAGAACGCGACACCAATTTGCGAAAGGCTCTCATCGACGCAAAGGTTGATATTTACACGTTGGGAGGAAAACTGCGAAACTGCGGCGGTGCGGGTCAATGTGGCACCTGTATTGTGGAGGTCGAAGATGGTGCGTATAGCCTGAGCGCTCCTACTGCAAAAGAAGATATCCTACTCAGCTCTAAGCCGGAGAGTTGGCGGTTGGCGTGTCGTGCCACCGTCAATGGCGACGTGACAATTCGCACCAAACCAAAATTGTAATTGTGTACTGGAGTCATTTCGGCATGATTGCGCGGCTCATCGACTTCTGAACATTTCCTTCGAACTTTGGCACAAGAGGCGAACAGAAGAGGTGTGTCTACTAAAGCCAGCATGTTCACGCTATTCACTAAACTTGTATCGTGACTTGATTCTTTTTTGTACAATGTACTCCTTTTTCGTTGCGATTAACCACAAAGCACTACTTTGCGAATGCGGCACAAAACGTAATAGAAGCGCTAATCACGAAGCGTTCAAATGTGCTCTGACCAGATCGTGTTGGCGCGACGCTGCCGCCGTAAAGAAAGGGACAACTCTTTCTCCGCCGCTGTTGATACGATAATCTGCACGGGAGTGGTTGGCATTGTTGAGGAGAGAGAACTCTGGTTAAGTAGAGCTCCAATTGAATTCGGAATTAGAAGGAAACGTGCGCAATAAAGAAGAAGAGAGAAAGCAGACAGTGCGACCTTAAGCGCTTCTCTCCATCGCTTGTGCTTGTGGCGTTTAAGAAAACTCTTGTTTTCGTTTTCATGACTTTTAACCATGTGCAAGAAGGCAGATGGTGGACTGCCACGCGCCATGATGTTCTGTTTTGCTTCAGAAACCGCATTTCGACGGGTTAAGGCAAGTCTTATAATGCTGGGCTTTACTGGCGCCTTGACGGCAAAGGTTCTCAAGTTGAGAATCTCAACAGCGCATTTGGATGATCAACTATCGCTCACATTGTTTACATGTTTTCCGCTGTGGTTCCGAAGCAAAGTGTTTAGCGCTCAAGCACCCCGTTGCACCTAAATCGTTGGAAGTCGTATCGAAAAGACGACTGTTTCGGCGATGACTTGTGTGCCAACGAGCACGTGATCACGCTTTGTCGCGGTAGCGTTGCGGATGGCGAGATGTGGGAGGGTTTGCTCGATCACGGTGATTTTTGGATTGTACCGCGGCAGCTGGTGATGCTTGCTTTCCAACGTTTCGCCAAACGGCAGGTGCACACTTGGCGTGGCACTAGTGGCTTGTCTGCAAAACATTCGTTCACCGTAGTGGCCAAAGGGCACTTGAGCGCGTATGGTGCCCTTTGCACGTCACGTCCACGTCAAAGCAATGATAGCGCTCTGCACCTACGAATGTAAATCTCGCTTGTTCCCACTCGTTACTCGCACTTCCCGTTAAAAAGTGCACAAACCCATCGTCGCCACAAGCACCTACCTTCGAATGTAAAGCTTATCCCTCAAGTGGTTTCAATTTAATCCTTCTTCAAAACCCTACAACCCCTATCACGTCGTTTGTCAAAGCAGAAGAGACCGTTCTTCAAGTCAAAATTCGTGACCGAAATCCATTCTGTAAGCTCACCCTGGGCGCTACATATATCTACCGACCACCGTCTAAAGCAATTGTCATTGCTTCGCGGCAAGTTTCCCGCATGTTCTTGAGCACAATTCCGGAATATGTACTCCGTCACTGACGATATCGGAGATGAAATCAGACCAAACCCGCGCCCGTATCCAACATTTCCATTGCTGCCCCGAGTGTCGTATGCCACCAATGCCAAAGAACACCTTCGCACATCTAACAGAAGTGTGTCCTCATCAAGTGACGCATCCTTTTCTTCTGACACCACTGTGCTCTCTGCTTCCAGTCTTCAAGACTGTTCTATCGTTTCGGTGGCACAAGGAAGCGGAAGTCAGCAAACCAACTCATGTTTCGACTTCAGTTCGCCTTCGCTGTACCAAGAGACTGTTGCTGCAAACATTGTAGAAATGAAACGGAAGTTCACCAATGATCTCACAGACGAAGATCGAAGGCGCGGCTTCCGTGTCTACAAAAACCCTGATCCGCGGTATCTAGGCTTCGTACCGAGTTCACAGGATAAGCGCAAGTATCTCAGCGCCATACCACTGGCCAGCATTAAATCTCCAACACGCGTTGGGTTTTATCTACCGGTGTCGACAAATCAAAAGGTTGTACTGTTTGTATTTGTTCTCATTGTTCTCCTTTTGAGTGCAGCCGGTGCTTACTTTTTCCGTTCGATGATTGTCGGTGACATTGTTCTTCGTTTTCGTGGCGCCGATGCGTAGTTTAATCGCCATTCTGGCTACCGTTTAACAATCGTGGTTTCCATATGAGAATGATGCCCTTGTCTATTCAAGGAGCTCCTATCTGCGGCACATGTGCGCTTCTAACCGGTCAATCCTATCGTTTCCGTTGTGATCTTAGGTTGAAGCACATCGGTTTTGGTGAGTGATTTGGTCGTGCTGTTTAACAGCGCATGCTCTTCCTGCTTACCGGAGCGCAGCGTTCATCATCGTGATACGGCCAATGTATGGACAATAGATACCTTTGTCATGAACTTCAGTTCTCGTAGGATGAGAGACCCGATAGATATCACAGGTGGCGATAGCCTGCGCTTTGCAAAAGATCAAAGCGCTCCCGCGTTTTCCTGGCAGAGTTGGAAATCCGGACAGATTTTCGTTCATTTTCAATTACTTGATCTGTGTGACCTTTGTAGATACGAAGGTAGATCGTCAGTTACTGTGCAGTCTTGCAGCTTCGGGCACCGTGCTGGCTTCGATTCCCGCCAAAATGGATGAATACCCCCGCTAAAGTTCTCTCTACACTAGGCCTACTCTACACCTAAAGAAGATAAACGAACGATTAGCCCTAGTTATCTTGTCCTGGCAGTCCTATTACACTGATGGTAATCCCAGTCGCTCAGAGTTCAGACGAAGAATTTGATACTCGCGAAGAACCATCGTCCGCGCAGCATCGAACTCGGTCTTCGCGGACGAATTCGCATGATGCAAATAACTTACCGACATGGAACGGGCCTATCGGATGGGCAGTCTACTTTCCAGACCACGAGGAGGGCCATGCTTCTTGCGTTGAACGCACAAATTCTGTGAAGAACCTCAGAGATTTCTTTCTTACAGATGAAGGTCAAAGAATATTGTCTCCGACCGGATTTTCCTTTCCGCTGGATTACTCCATGATTTCAGATGTCAATGCCTCCCCGATTCTGCGCTCAATTGCTGCCGAACTTGAACGTAATCCAGATGAAACTCTTTCCATTCTGGGAATAGCAGCTGCCAGAGCTTCCGAGATACTAAAGAAGTCCGAAGCCCACTCAACCTATTTTGAAGTAACACGCGATGCTCGGCTTTGGCCTCGAATACGTAACTTTGCCCCATTGTCTTCACTTCGTTCATTGCGTGGTAATTCGGTGGGCAAATTTGTCGCCGTCAGAGGCACTGTGGTTCGGGTCTCTAATACTCGTCAGCAACTTGTATCTATGCAATTTGAATGTGCAAAGTGCAAACAGACTCAGCTTCGAGTTTTTTCTGACTACAAATACTCTCTCCCGGCCCGATGCATTACGGACAGATGTCGATCAAGATCGTTTCAACCTTTGAAAGACGCTGTTGAAACCGTCGATTGGCAGAGGATACGGATTCAGGAGCTCAGGGAGAATGATGCTGACCTGCAGGAAGAGGGACGCATGCCGAGAACTATAGACGCAGAGCTGTTCTCAGATCTTCTTGACACTTGTATACCTGGCGATGTTATAACAATATGTGGGATTGTGCGAGTGCTTACAATAGACAAAGGTGGCTTCAATCGCAATGCAAAATGTCTGTACTACATGTATATAGAAGCAAATTCTGTCCTCACTGCACATTCTAAGGACGGCGCTCCATCCATATCGACCCCTGTTGATGAACCGGGTCTTGATGCCATACACAATGTGATTCAAGAGGTCGTTCGAGAGAGAGACCCATTTGCGTTTCTTGTTCATTCGTCCATTCCATCTATATATGGACATGAGTTAGTGAAGGCAGGGTTGGTGCTCGCACTGTTTGGTGGGTCACCGAAAGAGCGAGTAGGTCCCGCAGCCTCGGAGTCAGTGGCAATAAGAAGAGATATTCATTGCTTGCTTGTCGGAGATCCAGGACTTGGAAAATCTCAAATGCTCAAAGCAATGACAAGAATATCACCACGCGGAGTGTACGTGTGTGGAAATAGCACTAGCACTGCAGGACTAACGGTAACTGTTGTACGGGAAGCGACGGGGGATTTTGCGCTCGAAGCAGGAGCTCTGGTGCTTGGGGATCGTGGAGTTTGTTGTATTGATGAATTTGATAAGATGAGAGCTGAGCATGGGGCACTTTTGGAGGCAATGGAACAGCAGAGTGTAAGTGTGGCCAAAGCAGGATTGATTTGCAATTTAAGCGCAAGGACGACTGTGATTGCCGCAGCGAATCCTGTAGGAGGACACTACGATCGCTCAAGAACTGTGTGCGAGAACCTGAAAATTGCTCTTCCCCTTCTATCACGCTTTGACCTAGTCTTTATCCTGATGGACAAAGCAGACAAAGCGCGAGACCGCTATATTTCAGAACACGTCATGAAAGTGTTCGGAATGCGCTCCTCTGAACGTGTGAATGGAAGGAGTTGGGGCGCAAATGTTGCCGCTGTCAACGAAGTTGGCTCAGTTGATCCTCTACGCCTCAGGATGGACGATCATCTCACGCTTGCGGAGAGGTTGACAGATATGAAAGTGGATGATCCCCTGCCACCTTCTCTGTTCCGGGAATATGTCCGATATGCCAGAATGCACGTTCACCCGGAACTGTCTGAAGGAGCAAAACAAGAGCTGCAAGAATTTTACCTCCATCTTCGCAAAACTTCAAGAGACCAAGCCGCGGATACAACCCCAATCACGACCCGACAACTTGAAAGCCTTGTGCGTCTCAGCGAAGCAAGAGCGCGCACAGAGATGAGGACTGTTGTGACTCGAGAACACGCTCGAGATGTCATTGAAATTATGCGAGAGTCAATGATAGAGACATTAACAGATGAAACTGGAACGTTAGATTTAGGTAGATCGAGCGGCATGAGCCGACACAAGGAGGGAAAAAGATTCGTGGCTGCTCTTCACGCCGAGTCAAAACGGAAACGTGAAGCCTTGTTCGACCACATGGAGCTGAGAGAAATAGCAAAAGGCATTGGCATCAAGAAAGAGCGATTTGAACGCGTATTGGAAACAGTAAATCATCAGGGATTTATTATGAAGAAGGGTATACGACTTTGGGAAGTTCAAGGAAGTGACTTTTCAGATGGGTTCGGCACAGCTACTGCTCGAGGCACACACGCACTACGACGGTCCCAGGCCGATAGAAACTTGAGTCAGCGTCTTTCGCTGCGAAGGTCAAGGGTCCGAGCACCCAGTTCAACACTAAACGATGACGACTAGCATTCGACTCATGACACAACACTGACTCTTACCTTTGGACGACACAGTACTGGTGATACAAATCAACAGCGGTTGGCTGTGATCGGTGCCGATGACGATGTGGGGCGACAAAGAGAGGGAGATTGTTCGAGGTGCAAGTGTAAGGCAGGAGGTCGTGGAGGTCCGAGCTTCCATCATGGAAGTTCCATGGCTGTGGCAAGGCGACAGGCAACGTGTGGCACGTGGTTCTCGATGATGATGACGTGCAACGGATCTCTGCCAAGACCCGGGAAGAGAAGGCCACGGGAGAATGGCAATGTTCCGCTCGAGCCAATCAACGTCCTCCAAATATGGCTCTAAGCAAATCGGTCTAGCTGACCTTCTCTTGACACGCGTTGAACCGTTATGCTCTCAGCTGACTTCTGCCTGGCAAAGGCCAACACAACCAGAAGCACATGATGGCACCATCATCATCTCATGGCACACTCTAGTCTAAACAGACAAACAGACAAATATCTTAAGAGCTTCATTTGTTGTCGTGAAGTCTGTCGTTTTGCTCATTTGTGCTTAGTCGCTCTCACCTTATCGCAGCGTGCTGATTCTTTTGCATTCAGCTTTCCGCAGAATCAGCTTGTGGTCGGTGCCAGAATAGTTCTTCAGTCTGTACGTCGGACGGCGAGTCGCCTCCGGTGTTGTCGAAATGCAGCCTGCTGAGCAATACTCTCCACCATCATCTCCAAGGACGGCCTCACCGTCGTCTGTTGTCATTGAGATTCCCGCGCGTGAATTCCAGAGCCTCCCGTCGAACACCCCTCCCCCACGAGCCGCACCAAGGACGTGCTCTTGGGAGCGTCGTCTCCGAGAGGCGGAGGCATTGCGCAACGCCACATTAAATTCACTGCAAATGCGTTGTCGAGAGCACGTGCAGCATGTCATGTCGGTCGTGAATACGGTCAAAGAGTCACGCCGCAATATGACTCATCAACGTGACAAGAAGCTACGCTCGAATCTTGCTGATGCCGACTTTCGACGAAAGGAATTACTCACAAGGCGGGCGGATAACGCTGATGTGCGTGTTCAACGTGCCAGATGCGCAAGAGAAAGTTCAGAGCAAAAGAAAAATGGAGAGAGGGCTCGTGGTCGACAGGAACGACGTCTCGCCCGCCATCGCCGCTTACGGTATCTGTCCGAGCGCAAGGAGCGTGCTCGACGTTTTTCACCACAACGTCGTTTCAATTATTCAAATCTATCTGGGGACCATTCTTCGTCATCTGCGCCAGGTCGTTCTGAAGAAGGTTCAAGAAGTATCACCCTCGGCGATCAGAATATCAATTCAGAGCTAACTATAGAATCTGCTCTGACGCAGGGTCAACAAATCAGTCAGAATTATATCTTACGACGGGACGGGGCAACGCCACCATCTGAAGAAGATTACTGTAGCGTTCCGGAGCAAGCATCGGACAGGCGTACTTATGCGGCTGCTATAATCGCTGGCTACTATCTGCTCGCCAAAGCACGCCGCGCTCTTTTTGAAGCAGGAGTAATTGGAGCAAATGTTGCATCCTACAGCTTTTCACATGTTACGGCTTGTCTCGAAACGGAAGCCTCTCAAAAAGCAGCTCAGTTGGCACTGCGAGCGTTTGGGCTTTGTTCCTATGGTAGTGGTGCAGCACCAGTTTACGACTCAAGTAGGAAGCCACAGGAGTCGCGTATATTGCTTGCCTGTCTCCTTCTCTCTTTGCATCCTCATGCAGTTCTGGAAGAGAGGGAAGATACGCAGAACTCTATTGAGCGATTAACACTTCATTGTGCGCGAAGGATGTTACTTTGTCTACATGTTGCGACTTTGTCCGCCTGCTGCAAGGCTTGGAAGAAATGGCGTCAAGCATTTCTTGCTTGGAAAAAGAGCGACGCGAGCTCAATCGTGAGGGCCATGATAAATGATGCCATCGCAACTGAAGCTCTTCGTATTTCTGTCGAACGCGGGTTCTCTCGTTCAACCAAAGTGAATGCGGTATCACACGCACTCGGGGACTCTTCAGCAGCTAGCTCCTCTGAAGTAGAATATGCCAAACAAGAGCATGCTGTTTGGGAGGAAAGTATCGCCGAGAAGCAGCGAAGAATTCGGGAAGCCATTGTCCGTATTGCGGGGGAGGAAGGCGAGCGAAGGCTGAGTGCTGCTCTTGAAGCTGCAGCACAGGCCCAAAATGAACAGCTTGTGCATGAAATTCTCATAGATCTGCCAGGTCTTTTGGAAAAGGTTCATACCACGCATCGCATACCCAATGAGGCATGGGAGCGGTTACGGGAACAACTTTCGATGAATCCACCAAGAAGAGAAGAACTTTCAGAGAGATTAGCGAACTTAACGCAAGCCTTTTCAAATATGCTTTCAGGTTCTTTCAGTTTGGTGCCTGATGACGAAGATGGTGTCATTACTTTGGATGCCGAATTTGCCGTAGCTATTGTCCTGAAAACATCAGAGGCGTTGAAAAGATGTCAGGCACAAGCTGATGATGAAGATCTGCAGCAATGGACTAGTGAAGCGTTACGAAGGATTCGTTCCGCATCTAACAATTTTGTTCAAGTGGTCGTGGACGTATTGAGAGAGTTAACTGATAGAGTCCGGAATGTCCAGGTTGACGTTTTGACTTACCGCATAAGACACAGTGCGCCGATTGTGCAGCAGTACGGTGATGCTTGGGAAAGATCACACTTTCAGAGTCATATCACTGCCCAGGACTTCGAAGAGAATCTTCCGAGAAGTAGAGACCTCTTTTCTCAGACACTGGATGAACTGGAAGTACATGAAAGAAATGTAAGAGATGAGTTAAAGAAAAGTGAACCGGAAGCAATGAGGGTTCTGCTATCGAACGCTATCGTTCGGTTGATATTGAAACCACAAATATACAGACCTTGGGATCTACCAGAACTTCTGCACTTAGACCTTGATCGGATTACAAGGATGCAGAATGATATTCAAAGATGTGCCATTGTAGCGGCTCTTGACAACATTCGATCTCAATATATGAGGTCAAGAAATATACCATCTCCAACAGTGTCAGGGATGCAGAAATTACTTGAGGTCACGGACAGTCCAGATTGCACAATGGTCCAACTCCAGGATGCGTTCTTGTCTGTTATTCGCCAAGACTTGGAAGAGAGAAGTTCTTCGGTGTCAGATGACGACGACAAGTTCTTGCGTGCAATGGCCAGCCGCATAGCAAACCCCGAAGATCAAATGTATTCGCTCTTGCTGAGAAGAATCAGAAATGTCTTGGTGGAAATTTCAATTAGGACGTGTGGTATAAGACACTACGCATCAAGCGTACAACGTGCGTCAGAAGTTTGGACGGAACAAAGTCGTAGTGGTTTAGCTGCAGTCAAAGAGCTGATCGTGTTGATTTCCAGTCAGGTTAGTGCTCTAGTCTCGCATCTAACACTTGTCCATGACGAGACCTTGCGGTACATTTTGAGTCGGGTTTGATCGGCAACCAGCCTCCGTGCAACTGCCCAGGGACTGGAAGCTTGGTCAACGCGTCGTGATTGGAAGAGTTGTACTTTCTTTGTTTTCCTCTACATCTGAGGCCGCATTCTGCTGCCTTAGTTTGTGCATGGAGGTAAAGACAGTTTCATTTGCGAGACTGATGACGACTACTGGACCGTCATTCACTGCCAGGTCGTGCGAGCGCAAACGAACTGTATGCTCAAACTGATTAGTGCGCAGACCTCCATGATAAATGAACAGGTTCTCTTTAAGCATAGTCCACATCATGATTATGAACAGTGTTGCGTGAGAACCCTGTTGCTTGACGTCAAACATAATGGTATCGAGTTTGATTCGTTGACGCCGATCTGAGAAATCATGCGATGATGACATAATGTGGTGGTCATCGGTAATGACATTTTCAAAAAGGGCGTGCTATGAATCTCGCTTACGATGCGAATGGGATAACGCCCGCGCCATATTCTGAAGGGCACGAGGCCCAACTCTGAGGGTTGTAAGCGCCTCCAAGGTCGCTAATTCATCCTGGACCTGCAGAATAGATATAACGATGCGACATGCGTGAACATTTGGTATCGTGTACAGCATCGCGCATGAATTCCTTCTGATATGGACCATCCACGGGCGCTAAAGTGGAACAATTATCTGTTTGACAGTACCTACAACCGATAGGTACATGCATGTCGCATCCTGAGACCAGAAATTCACACTCACTTTAATCGCTCGAGGCAATTCTCGCAAGCTACACCCGCGGCGGTTACGGCCCGCGCAAACGTATTTTGCCTATGTTCCATGCCGGGTTCAAAGGTCTCATCTTTAGAGACGGATTACCCAAAAGCGATGTGGTGGCAACACCCATGTATCTAGCTGCCTTCTCTCCATGCTAATTTAAGAATACTAACAGCATTCCACGATTATGAGTACTGAACAAATTGACATCACCGCGGCTCGAGAAGCTCTTCGCAAACAAGGATTCGCGGGTATCGTCCTCAATGAAAACTTATCAACCGTTTGTCAACTCTATGCAGCAGTGTGCTCATCGACTGACGGATCCAGTTTCAAATCCACGGCGGAAGACTGGGCGACTGTATCGTATGTTCACACCAATAGTGCCCGCGGGAGCGGAGGAATGCCAGAATGGGTGGCCGAAGATGTTGAAAGCGTTCTCGACGGACTCACCCAAACAAAGTTCTTAAGTCAACGCGCCATATGGTTTGACAAGTTAGGGGTAATCCAACAAAGGGACTGGCCGATTCTGGCAACCGTGCATTGTCTAGCTGCGCCTGTCATTTGTGTCCCTCCTACGAGAACGATAGAGTACTCGAGATATCAGATACCTGACAGATGGGATGTACCCACTTTCAACTTTTTCGAAAACGTCGAGTGCACGTTGCGGATGTGTTCGACTTGTGGTCCAAAGAGCCCTCTAGAGTTTGATAGTCGTTTGCTTAATATTGCGGCGTGCCTCAGAGCATGGCAAATGAATGAAGCTACGATAGGAGCTTCTTCACGGGGATGTTTTGTCTCTTTTGCAACAATGGACAGGCTGCAGTTCACGATTGCGTGGTGTCAAGTACTTCTTCAAGTTGCCCTCGATCTCAGTGGATACGGGAGTGAGCTGTTTGCAAGAAGTGTGGAGTTATACGGACCGGCTTTATTCCAACCATGCCTTCGATGTCTGAACACTATCAGGGAGCGCAGTTACGATGATGAAACGGTGGCCAGCTACCATGTGCTTGACGATACTTTGGCGTCCCTTGTTATGCAAGCCAATCGTTTTGTTTTGCCTTGGGGTCGAGATCATGAAGGGAAAGAGATATGGTCACTGGACGGCCTTCAACGTTCCCCTGGAGAGAAAATGTTAAATAAGCGTACTAATAGTCAAAGACTGAAACTCTTGATGTCAAGAAGGAGCCTTTCCCAAAGGCGATACGAAGAGATCGCTGGAAACATGGTAAGAGGGCGTCCAGCTCTATCTTCATGCTTCAGAGACGGTGACAAGTGGCTCTGTGCCATGATCTTATCCAACATCCAAAGAATAGTTGACTCGTTCGCTCTGATTAATGATGATTCCGATGCAAATTTCCTGGACGAGAAACTGAAATCGACTCTGTTTGAACTTTTGAAGCTGGACTCAGCGTTTGGAGATATGTGTTACAGACACAGCCTTCTGGAGGTCGATCTTGATGTTAGTTATCGATCCCCACCTTGTTCCGGACGAAAAGGGAGCATGTGCCTTTTCAATGAACTATCTGGAATACTGAATCCGTCATCGGTTGGCGAATTCATAATAGACAGAGGTTTCCAACATGCCGAGCTGGTGGATATTTTCAAACAAACGGAGCAAAGGTTCCGAAGAAAATTGCTAGCCCATGGCATCGCCCTTCAGAGTTACGAGTTTGGTTATCATGCTGTGCATGAGCTCGGGCGAGGATTCTGTGGTTCTTGCTATAAAAGAGACCCGGATGTTGAAGAGCGAAGGTCAAAAGTGATCTTAATAGGTTGGAGAGCGAAGGATACGGGAGACGATATCTTCGAGAGAGAATCTGAAACGCACTCAGGCAATGATGCCGTATACTCATTTGTTGTGATCAACGTCGACGTATCTGGGCACGTTTGTTCCCGTGGAATTTTTTCTCCGGCTCACGCTCGACGATGTCATCGATGCACGTCGAACTACATTCGAGTTTCTATGGAAGGAACAAACAGCATCCTGGAAATTCATGTGAACAAACCTATAGCTGTAGCCAAAGCGTTAGATATGATTTATGAATCCTTTCATCGACATCATGTGCTGTAAAACATGTACATGTCGAACATTTGGTAGGCTTATGCGGGCACGTTTTGAGTTTACAAGAGTGATTACTTGAATTCTCGTCGCCAGTTCTCGAACTTTTCTCTTACGTCAGAAACAGACAAGGCCTCGGTTTTCTCTACGGCTCTGATTCTTAGATTCACGGTCTTGTTGTTAACTTCCTGTTCGCCTACCACAAGAATCGTATTGTAGTAATTGTTTCTGGCTTCAGCGAGTTTCTTCCCTAACGTACGATCGCTGGTGTCAACATCGACATAGAAATGGCCTTCTTTCAACTCCTTCTGTACGTCCTTGGCATATCCTAAGAATTTCTCAGACACCGGAACAACAATACACTGCCGTGGCGACAACCAAAACGGCCAGAATCCAGCATAGTGTTCAATCAATATGGCAATGAAGCGTTCAAGAGAGCCAAATATTGCTCGGTGAAGAATTACTGGTCTTTCAAAACCTTCTTTGACCGCAGGAGCCTCAGAAGCTGCTTTTGTCGCTTGGTCTACAGAGCCACCACAACATCCGTCACTGTTGGCAGCATTGGCCCGGACTTCTGCCGATTTAGGGTCTTCATTCCTCGCAGATTCTTGCTGATTGCTTGATGTCGGTTCTTCATTCTTCGCAGGTTTTCGCTGAGTGCTTGATGTCTTAGATCCAGGTTGGGGATGGGTGCCAGCCTGGTATTGTAAATCAAATCTTATGGGTAGCTGAAAGTCGAGTTGCAGGGTGGCGCACTGATGTTCTCTGCGTAGCGCGTCAAACAATTGAATGTCTATCTTCGGTCCGTAGAAAGCACCATCCCCGGGATTCAGACCCCAACCATCACTCTCCCCGCATTTCTTCCCAGTGAAATCCTCGAGGGCGTCTGCAAGCATCTTCTCGGCACGATCCCATAAAGCAATATCCCCAAGGTATTTTTCTGGTCTTGTAGACAAGTGCAGAGCGTATTTGAAGCCAAAAATGTCGTATACGTACTTCAAGAGGTGCAGAATATTAGCCACTTCATCCTTCACTTGGTCCGCCGTGCAAAAGATGTGAGCATCATCTTGCTGGAAACGTCTGACTCTTGTAAGGCCTCCTAATGTTCCAGATAGCTCATTCCGATGAAGCACGCCAAAATCTGCCATTCGAAGGGGAAGCTCCCTGTAAGAACGAGCTCGCGATTTAAAAATATGACAATGGCTGGGACAATTCATAGGTTTTAGACCAAATTCTTTCCCCTCCACGTCCAAGGAGTACATATTGTCCTTGTAGTTAGCAGCGTGACCGGACTGAACCCATAGATCAAAGTCAAACATGTTTGGCGTTTGAACTTCGACGTAGTCGTTCTTCCAGTATTGTTCTCTCATAAAAGCTTGCAGGGTGTTGAAGATTCGTTGTCCATGAGGGAGGAAAAACGGACATCCCGGAGAGAGCTGACTAAACATGATGAGCTCTTGCTTGACACCAATTACTCGATGGTCACGCTTAGCAGCCTCTTCCATAAAATGCTTGTATTCTTTCATCTGCTTCTTGTCTGGAAAAGAAATGCCATACACACGTTGCAGTGAGGGATTCTCGGCTTTTGCGCGCCAATATGCCTGTCCCGTGCCTTTGCACATGATTGCCTTCGCCCTGGAACTTTGCGGAACGTGGGGACCTCTACACAAATCAATGAAAGGACCATCTCTGTAAGCGGTGATTGTGGCGCCTTGTTCCAGTTCTTCAATGATTTCGAGCTTGAATTTGTTGTACGAGAACATGTCTCTGGCTTCCTTCTTTGTGAGCTCAAGTCTTTCAAACGTGCGTTTCTGCTTCGCAATGTTATCAACACGTTTGTTGAGGTCATTAAAATCGCTCTCGGTGATTTTCAAGTCGCCTGGTAGGTGAATGTCGTAGTAGAACCCATCTTGAAGTGGTGGACCAATGCAAAGCTCCCCTTTATACTTATACTCCATGGCTTCACCCAACATATGAGCAGTAGAGTGCCAAAGAACAGATTTGCCTTCCGGGGTGTCAAAGCCACAAATGCGAAGGGCAGAATCCTCCTGGAGCGGTCGAGTCATATCCCATTGCTGGCCATTGACAACAGCCACCAGCGCCTTTCTCGCGAGTGTCTCACTGATTGAGAACGCGATGTCCATGGGGGAAGTCTTTCCAGCAACTGCAGATTTTTGGGAGCCATCGGGAAGGGTGACGGTGATAGATTCCTCCGGAGCGGAGTCTGCGTCTTGAGCCTCGTCTTTACGGGACGCAACAGCAGCGTCCCAGACCTTGAGGCGATGAGCGATGTAGTCGGGACCGGCAGTTCCTTTTGGATCACCGCCGGCGCCCTGAAACACAGCCGAGTTGACTGGTTGAGTCTGGTTGGTCATTTTTGAATTGAATGAGGTTAGGAAGCAACTAGACCTGAAAGCCTTTCTGTGGACACAGATAGTTATATGTTATTTGGGGCGAGCGATTTGACCGGGAATGGAACTTAACTTCTAACTACGCTGGATCGGCGCAGAAGCGCGTTATCGCTGCGCGATGCAACGCTGGGCTCCGTGGAGACCACGTCACAAGTTCAGCGCTACCGGGCGGCGTCCCCCTCCCTTCTCTATTACGCCGCGTTGTACGTGTAGATCATGAGTAGTTACGGTGCCAGAGCAATTAGTGGTAGGCCATTTGAATTGGCTCAAAGTGTATAGAAAACGCACCGATTCGGGCACTCCTGCCGCGCTCAATGAGCCGTCGACACGCAGGCGTGCGTGCATTCGCTCTCGGGTCCACATTCGTATCTTCGCCTCAAGGGCGCCGCTCCCCGTTCCAAGCAGCAGGAAATCATTCCGCTCTGCCCTCAGCACCTCAGTTGTGCTTCTCTTCCGCGTAGAGTGGTGCATACTGTACCCTTGTACTACCCTCTCCTTCTTCAGCTATGAATGCAAACAAGTTCCGACTCAAAAACCTCACCGACGACGGCCCCATTGTCTTCCCACAGCCCACCACGGCACCGCCGCCCGTTTTTCCACCAGATTTTGAGCCCGACAGTGACTTACTAGTGGATCCGTATGGCAACTTTTATTGCTTTGTCTGTCAGGTGAATGTACCCAAAGGGTCCTCAAATATCACGCAGCATCTCGACGGCAAGAAGCACGAGCACCACAATCGTCGTTTCGCTTCCAGGCAGGACAAGGACGCCGTCAGGCGCCGTTATCAGCAAGCCGCCTTTGGCCAACGCCCCATGAACTTCAAGACACTCCAACCCGCTCATGAATCTCCCAATCAGACATTTGTGACGTCTTCAAACCCGTACGGCGCTCGTATGCAGTATGCTTCCGATTCCACCTCGGGCCCACCAGATCTTCGGCCTACACCTGCATCAGAGCAACTGAACCCACAGAGCGTCTCAGCCATGTCAGTCCAACTCGCGACGGAGGCGCTTTCCCGACCGCAACCCCAAACAACAACCTCACTTCGGGCTTCTCGGCAAGCGGCTCCGACTGTCGCGTCGCGGTCCGCCTCAAACTCTACATCTCAACCGTCCGCGCCCCATGTACGTTCTGCTGAAGAAAAGGAGAAGCGGAGGAGAAGGAAAGCCGAAGCGAAGCGCTTGCATGCCATGTCCATAGACAAGACGTCCTTCATTGCCACTATTCTCGCAGACGATGACGGTCAAGTTCAAAGCGATGGGGACGCTGAGGAACTTGACACTGTCACTGTACAACAACGTGCTAAGCCCTTCGGGCCTCTCAATTTCAAACCTCCGCCAGGTCCAGACTACTTTTTTGAATCTATGGCGGAGGAATCCTCTCCATCGGAGGCCGCGGCTAAGATCAAGAGCACTCTTTGCGAAGCCAAGAAGACGAAAGGCGACGACGTACGCACCCCATCCACGGGGGAACCTGAAATGGTAGAGTTGAACAGGGCTAATGACGCACCTTCGTTTCTGTCACTGGCCAAACCCGACCCACCCCAACGAACAGAACCACTGGCAAACCTAGAGAAGCTCAAAGAGTCTCTTGTCATCTTGAAAGACGAAAATGGAGAGGATCTGCCTCCATGGCTTCTTGATCCCTCAAACACTGAAAGGGTTCTTTTCGCAAGCGATTCTTCCATAGCATTACACCATGAGGTGCTTGAGTTCCTTCGTTTCATTGAGCCTACAGACACCGAGAAGACCGCAAGGGAGAATATGGTTACCAAGGTGAAGTCCATTGTGAAGGCTTTATGGCCTGCTAGCGAAACAGAAGTATTCGGTTCATATGCCACGAACGTCTTCCTTCCATCTAGCGATATTGACATGTGTGTTACAAACACACCAAACAACGGCGAAAAGGCAGAATTTGAGCAGTTGGCACAAGCCATACGTAATGTCACAGGGTTTGCAAGAAGGGTTAATATAGTGGATGCCAAAGTGAAACTGGTCAAGATTATAGCCAGTGAAGGCAGCATCAACTGTGACATTACGATTGGCGTGCGCAATGGCCCAGACTATGTTCCATCGATCAAGAAGTACATCAGTACGTACCCTGCCCTACGTCCCCTTCTACTTGTCTTGAAATGCTTCTTGCAACAAAGGAATCTGAACGAGGTTTATTCGGGAGGCTTAGGATCCTACTCTGTACTGTTATTAGTTGTATCTCATCTACAAATGTTGAGATACAACTTTCCCTCATCGAAGGCAAATCTGGGAGCGTTGTTGCAGCAGTTTTTCCAGGTGTATGGAAAGTCCTACAACCCCTGTTGGGCTGGTATCCAGGTGAAGGACAACGGTTGTTACTTCGACAAGTTCGAAAGATTCCGTATCCCTCCCCACGAAGCGCTGCGCTTTTCTATTCAAGACCCGAATGATGAAACGAATCATCTTGGTGTTAACGGGTTTAGCGCATTACGAATACGAAGGGCATTTGCAAGGGCATCTAACGCCCTTGTAAAATGGCGGCGAGATGACGGCTCTTCGAGCCCAACTCCCTTGGGTGCTGTCCTGAATGTGGATGACGTATTCCTCATACGAAGGCAAACTGTTCTAGAAAATCTTCAGAAGAAGGGCCACACGCCCCTTCTTGATTCTCTGTCCCCAATTATGCGTGTGAGCACTCGACGAGCACCATCTCCAGAGAGGCGACGTGAACGAGACCCAAGACTGGCTAAGCGTCAACGTTCCATGGGCACAGAACAACAAGGTAGAAGCACTCGTAGGGGTATTTACAACGTGGGCAACGGTTCAGAGCCTGTTCAAGGGCGACAACAAATGCAGGCAGCAGCGAATTCTATGTATGCCTCCCATAATGGCATGTATAACCCGAATGTGGCTTATACTAATCCAACAAGTGGATACTCCATGACTGCACAACAGTACTCGGCGGCAACGCCAGGATTCCAATATGTGAATCCTGGTATAGTGTCAGGCGTGGTACCGCATCAAGTGTTCAACACGGGGCTGAACTCAGCGTTCACGCCAGGGTTGAACACAGGTATGATGTCAGTACAAGTGCCGCAGATGGCAGATACTAATCAAGTAGGACGAAACGATGGGTATATACAGAGTGATAGGTATGGCCGACAAGACAGTTACGGACAGCACGATAGTTACACCCCGCGCAACTATTATCGGGGTGGACGACGTCGTGGCAGACCGTACCCGTACAGAAGAGGGGGACGCGGCGTAAGCAGTTACCACAGATACTAGCCTCTAGGACCTTCACACGGTGGTAAACAACGCGTTGCGTGGTTCACATCGGTGCACGGCTGCCACAGTCGTTTGACTGCGGCTGTCACTGACTAAGGGCATTGAGTTCTGAGGAGTTGATAGACTTCTTGCTGATGTGGATGGGCGTGTACTCCCTAAGATATTGCACTACTTCAGCCGGAGTATCGACGAAACGAACAGCTTGTGACATGCCGGCTGCAATAAAGAGAGACTCCTCTCCCTCTCTTATAAACTGGCGAATGGGATTATAAAAGCCGTTTGTGTTGAGTATAACGATAGGTTTGACGTGTTGTTCCAACTGGCGCGCACACATTTGTTCGGCAAGCTCGTCTAGTGTGCCCAAGCCACCGGGAAGTGTTACCAGTGCGTCGGCGCGTTGATACAAACCGGCCTTTCGGTTTTGCAGGTTGTCCTCCAACTGCACGTGACGGTATCGTTTGTGCAGACCTTGGTCGACAAACTGCCGAAGATTGACGCAGTCAACAATTCCTTTGGCGTCAATTGCGCCGCGAGTGACGGCGCCCATGAGACCGGTGTTGCCGCCTCCGTTGACTTGCACCCAGCCTTCGCGTGCAATGGCCTTGAATCAAAAGAGAGAAGAAATGAGTAGGGGAAAGATGGCTTGGAGGTTGGGTTTGTGAGTGGAACTTACCACTCCTAGGTTATAGGCGTCGCGTAGGTACAGCTCGTCGACCCTGGCACTTGAGGCGGCATACACGGTGACGGTGTGAATGCGGTACGGGTTCTCACCAGCCATGTTTGCGGGGCGGGTGTGCGAAGAGAGCGCAGAGGGCGCTCAGTGTGTCGAATGAAGGAAGAGCAAGAAATGAGGAATGCGGCGTTCATGGTATCCATTCATAGAGCGTAGTGCGGACGCGATGCTCGCCGGATGTGAGCCGCTCCAGGGCAGCCCGTGGGTGGCCGATGTGCCACCGCTGCTAAGTGACTGTGTGGGCGTGAACATGCGGCGTCAAACGCGGTCAGCTACGAAGGGTTGACTTCGAGCGACAGGCTGTCCGTGGCCTTTTGATTGGCTGTTTTCACCAACTCGACTGCCGGTTTCGGTTGGCCGACAGGCTGTCGGCGACAGCGTCAAGTTGACGGCGTCAAGCGCATGCACGCCCGCGTTAAGCCGCTGACGGAACGGTGGGAGAGAAGGTGTGTTGCACTTGGGCGCAACGCGCACGCGCTCGTGAGAGCGAAGCGGGTGCGTTGTCGTGCGAGAAGCTCAAGGTGAGACAGATCTGCTCCACTAGCGGCCATGTGCGTGCGCTCGCGCGTGAAAGGTTGTAACGGCGGCTTAACGCTGACGTCGAAGGGTACAGGCGTACTGACGGCTGTCAGAAGTGGGCGGTAAGCGCGCGCTTGAAAGCGATGGTGACGGCGGTGCGATCGGTGGCGGCGCCAACGGTCGCTGAACACAACGCAGATATAAGTTAGCGACAAGACGCTCCAAAATAGACCACGCTACAGGAGCACGTGACAAGACATTCTCAGCTACATCTATCTATGTGCGTTTAGCTTTGGGTGCGTTGCGCAACGCATTGCGTTGCCGCGGCGTGACGCACGCGTTTTCAGAAGGTGAACAGCCCCTTTTTTACGCGCTTTTTGGGCCTTTTTGGCCCTTTTTGGGCGCTGCCGTTGATCCTACAGCGGCTGCCGTTGGCTGAGCGGCATTTCTACAACTGCTGCGGAACGAACGTTGCCCGCGCGGCGGTTGAGCGCAAAGTGGTTTAGCATTGTGCCATGGCTGAGAACGATAAGTGCGCGGCTTAGGACGGGCGCGTCGGCGAGCGATTTGTACTGCTGCCAGATGATGTGATGTTTGTGCTGCATGCGCGGCTTTTTGGCGCTACGTCAGACTGCTTTCTGATTACAACACCGCTAAGCCAGCCTCCTCCGGGAGGAGGGCGTCCGCGCTTGGTGAGCGTCAATTCTTCTTTTTTTTGCATTACATGCTTTGAAGGCTTGTTTTTTTTTTTCTCTCGTTTACGTCATTTTGACGGCGTGACGAGTTTGTGATTGTGTGTCGGGCGCTGTCTAAAAATATGTTTGTTTGCGAGACTCTTCTTGTGCGTGATGAACGTCGAGCGCCGAGGAATTCACACGAGGGGGGGGGGGGGGGCGGAGCTCAGCGTTCACGCATTCGCACAGTTCGCATTTACACCTGCGCTACGCAGTATGTTGTTGCGGTTGTTGGCGAGCGCTGTTTATTTACAGAGCGGTATGAAAAGGGAGCTCGCAGATGAGGCGGCTGTCTACGCTGCGGCTGTTAATTGCTCGCCAACACATTGCGCGACGTCGTTGTGACTTCCATTTTCGGAACTGTCATTCGTGAAGAAGAAGCTGCACAGTGTGACTGAACGCGGACAAACTGCGTCAGCGCTCGATGGTGAGCGATGACAGCAACACTTCACATGCGGCGTTACGGGCGATCATACGTCGAGGCGGCGTGGCCACCGAAAGAGAGAACTTTCGCGCACGGGGCGAGCCAGCGCGCGCTGTCGTTTACAGCTCGCGAACGCTTCCGCTGCGACGCGCACGCGCGGCTGGTTTATGATATCTGTGGTGTATGTGCCGAGAAGCAAAAAGCGCGGATGCTTGCGTTGCTTGTCGCGTTTGCTTGCGTTGCTTTACTTACTTTTGTCTCGCGAAAGACGTGCCAACGTCGGTGAGTCACACGCGTGGCAGACGTGCGCACAGCTGGCAGCGTCGCGCGACACGGCCATGCTGGCGCTGCACGTTCAAATTTGAAACGCTCAAACTTTTGAATCAAAAACAGTGCGTTGCAGGGCACTGTGGCGCGGCGCTCTGCCACGCCATGAGATACCGCCTTGTGCTGCGGCGCGCGGCGTGGCGGCGGCGTGTGTGTGGCGCACCGCCTCGGCGACATACTGCCGCCTCCCCCCCGAGGGGGAGCCCTGACGTGTCTGTGCACGTTGCAAGTTGCAAGTTTCGTCGCGGAGGCGGCGGCGCGATCGCCTCTCGTTTTTGTGGGGGGGCTAGCGTGTCACGATGGTTCACGCAGCGCCACCCACAAGTATTTTGGAGCGCCATCGCGAGACATGACTGGAGCATACATCTCGGCGCGCATTGCCACCATCAGCGCCGTGTGTATGCGCTCAACACACGGCGTTTCTCGCAGGTCGAGGGCGCGCGCTAAAACGGGCGCGTTTTCGGGCGCGTGATCTCTCGCGAGCGCTGTTGTTGTTGGTTTTTGGATCACATGCTGCTCGTGTAATTTTTTGATTATTTTGCTTTTTTGCTTTTTTGAGCTTCCACCTTCGTTTTCGTCATCAAACATCCATTCCAATCAGTGACTGCGAGAAGAGACCGGAGTCTCCTCCTCCTCCAGTGGGAGGCAGTCTGTCCGCTTTTTTTTTCTGTGTGGCGTCTCTTTTTTTCGTTTTTTCTTTTTTGCGCGCATTAACCGCAGCCAACAATAGCGCGGCGTTGAGCGTGAACCGAAACCAAAATCTGAAAGGGAAGCAGTTTTGCAGCGGGAGTTAACTCGATGCTGCGCAGCAGCAGCGCGCGCGTCGTGAGACGTCTCACGACGCGCGCGCCTTTTTGCCCAGCCTCGTATCAAAGGACATGCGCGGAAGAAGGTATCATAAGCGGCTTTCCGTTGACACTTGTAAGCGCCCACGCTTGGAGCAGCGCAGCGCAGCGCAGCGCAGCGCAGCGCAGCGCAACGCAGCGCCAAGCGCGCGCCGCGCGAGACGAGCTGTCTGTCAGCCGATGCTTGGTAAGCGCACGCGCACGCGCGCCGCGCCACGTCGCCACGTGTGCGCGCGAGCGCGTGGCGACGCGCCGGAGCGCGTCGCACGCGTCGAACGCGTCGAACGCGCAGCACGTGGTTGCGCGTGGGGAGGGCTGCGCTGTTCTTCAGGCGGTACGCGTTGTGTGGCGCATGTGCAGCTCGCGGGGGAAGCGCGCACCACCTTGGAGCTGCGCACCGCACAAGCGCTCTGCGCGTCGCAGACGCGCGCCGGCAGCACTGTACTACTGCGCGCCCAGCGCGCCGTCGTCGTCGTCGTGTCGTGCTTGTTGCGCGCCCGCTGCGCGAGCGAGCGACCCACCACCGACCACGTGTCCGTCATGAGTGCCGCATGTGGGCGCGTCTAACAGCGCGCTGTCAACAACATCATGTGCCGCTTTATGTTTGTTTTTTTTATGTCATGTTGTGCTCTCTCTCTCTTTCTTTCTCGCTCTCTCGCCCTCTCGCTCTCGCCCTCTCGATTGGCGCTGACCCCTCCTCACAATGGTTCCTGATCCCACGAGCACCACCCCACCCTTCAACCCTCGCACGCGCTGCTGTCGAGCTGTACATTACAAACTCGAGTCTCGTGGCGAAAGCCTCCATCTGCACTCAGCGGCTACTGTCGAGCC
>JASCIV010000219.1:0-31041 GCA_030374735.1 Gracilaria caudata
ATGTAAACTCGCTCAGCTTTGCTCCTTTTTCGAACACCTTCAGAACATGCGCAAGAGATATGCTTGCGTGCAAATGTTCGCCCTGATATGTGCATACGCTCATGCAAATTCAACTGCGTCTACCCGCCAAACCTTTGACTGTAGCATGGCTACGAATACAACGATGCACTTTGCGTAGCATTCGTGAAGAACGTTGAAGATCGAAGCGATGCGAAGCTACAAAAGGGAAAACAAGAATCGCATCTATTTTGTCGGTAATCGACACCAAAACATGCGTCGGTACCGTTTATCTACGGACAAAGCGCCGGCCCATGCGGCGCAAGGCCAAATAATGCGCATCCCTGGTTTGCCACGGCGAGCAGGTCTTCGCTTCGTTTCGCGCCATATCGACTTCACAGTCGCAAGCAAACCAACAGCTTGTCTTGTCGTATATGTGTCTCAGTGAGATATCCATGCTTTTGTAGGACGCGTGTCCGTGTTGTGCAGTGGTCCAAGGAGGCATTGAGTGCTGGACTCCAGTCCGACTGGAAGAAGTCTGTTAACTACTTCCACCCAACCTGGTGTTCTTCATAGATACCTTCAACATGGTTGGCCCCAAAGACTCTACCGCACGACATAATGACATTCCCGTCCGAGCACCCACAGATGACGCTGGTCACAACGCGCATTTCATCAAGTCTGCAACCGTCCAAATATGCGACCGTCGCACGGATTTCTTAGTTCAGCCGTTTTCAGATCGCATATTTGTGCTTGTGACACAAATGCAGAAGATGGGGACAACGGTACGTGTGTCTTGAACTCTTAAACGCGAACTGCGACCAACGAAATTAACACTTCCATAGTTATCCGCGACCAAGGAAGTCACAATAGCGGGCGCTGAGTCTTTTTCGGTTCAAACTTTGGTTGGAAGACGAGACATTCCTGAGATGGAACTCTGCGCCAGGGCAATCATTTCAAAGATGTCAGAGGACGGGTGTTCCAAACCCCTCCTTATATCTCTCGCGCTCAGGGATCATTCGATGAGAACGATCCGAAGTGTGATTGAAAAGGTGACAGAATTACGGGTGTGGTAAATGATGCGCGTTCAGAAAGAGAATCGTCGATAGGTATCTAGAAATGTCCGTTCCGACTAGAACATAGTATACTGAGATTCAAGGGACTCCGAGTACGGTATCCTATTGTTTACGACCATATGCTCGCTACTGGAACTCGTTCCCAAAACCGAAGGGGATACCGTCTTTTTCGTGTGATATGACTGCCGCCTTATAAATCTCTCCCATGCTATGCTCTCCAATACCCACGATTCGATCGTAATCCTGTTGTAATCTTAGCAGCTTCGCATCAATATCTTGGTCAGATCCCCCCCCTGCAATGAGAGTTCTGCCAATGACACGAAACCTCTCAGCAGCTCCTAAGCGCAACAAGAATTCCCTCTGAGTTACGCTTCCCCATAAGCGCATTGAAGGAACACTGGAAACTCCATGGCGAAGGTGACCGAAATTAACGTCAGCCGTCACATCACAGCCTCCAGGTCGAGATAGTACATCTGTCACGTCATGCTTTGAAAGAGCGCGCACGGTATCTTTCGTTATCATGTTTGAACCATAATCCACAACTAATGCGGCTCCCCCTCGCTGACTAATAGATTCCGCAAGTCTGCGCGCAGTTGAAATACCATCAGCGCATACTTCAACAACATCACGATCAGACAGAGCTTGTTTTTCTTGCAGCGATTGGGCTAATGCGACAGCAGGTGTAGCTGCTTTCGATAGAACGAATCGGAAGCTAGGATTTTCAACAGTAGAGTCTTCGCTGACATCCACGAGACGCTCCCGCCACTGAGGTTGCGATTCTGTCTGGGAAGGTACTTTGTGCAATATGTGCACCGGTAAAGCGTCAAAGAATTCATGAGCAAGAATAATAACCGGTCTCTCTGATGGTCCGTCGAGTGCTTCCGACAACGTAGTTGCCCAGCGCATTTTCGGCTTGTTAGGTAGAGAGGAGAGCGCTTCCTCTTGTACTTTGCGCAGCGCGGAACTCGCCTCAAACAAGGTGAGCGACGCTGGCACTGCTCGCAGTTTGTTCAAAGTTGGGAGCATATCCAGCAACATACGTCCAGTCCCAGGGCCGAGCTCGATAAGCTCAAAGTCCTGTATCGAGGTCGTGGCCACATGATTGGCAATCCATACCCCTAGAAGCTGGGAGAAGACTGGCGTTATGTATGGTGCTGTTACGAAGTCTCCCTCTGCACCGAAAATAGTTGGATGGTTTGTATAATATCCATGTTGCGGATGTGTCAGACAAATGCGCATGTATTCGGCAACAGAGAGCGGACCTGAGAACCATATTTGTTGATGAAGATGCTTCGCCAACGCAGATGGATCAGGTTCTTTTGACGTTTGGCTTGTGCCACAGAAGCGGAAGAAAGAAGAAAGCAGCGATCTCTTCTTACTGAAATTCAAGCTGCGGACAAGATTCCTATGAACCATGTTGATGAGTTAAGCCCAAGATCCAACCTTCCAACAATTTGACATTGTTGACTTGCAAGGCTTGTGGAGCTGGAGATCAGTGATGTGGAGAAACGTTGTACAGCACCGAGCGTCTGGCGCACGATTACTTCACAGTTCCTGGGCTGGTCTTTCCTGATCTAAGTAGCACTTTGATATTGACGAATGAATCGTTTGGAAAGTTGTCCCATTGTGCAAGAGAGAGAGATTCATGACAGCCAGAATAGGCCCAAAAGGCTGTTGCACCTTGGAGAAAGAAACATGAACACAAATGAAATTTCGAAATACAAGGGTACGCATATATATATATGATATATATCTCTCTCTCTTTTACAGGTGCAGTAGTTTCATTACTAACGCATTACTCATTGATGAACTGGGGCATTCGTTTACAATTCGCAAAGCAAGTCTCGTCACAACGTACCGGAGGATTCCGAGCTAGGATTCAAGCCCTCTTGTCAATGTCACGGAGCTGTATATGCCATAGTGCAAACTGGCACTTGGGCTGTAACACAGCAAAAGTGCTTCTCGTAAAGACAGATATTTGACAAGCGTTGAGAGCAAGTGGGATGGCAAGACGCGCAGCGTTTTGCAAATCTGATCCCTCCCTCCCACCGCCGTCTCGCAAAATAATACGCACCCTGACCACTCGCCTACGGGTTGAAGTGTGTGGATTCGCAGTTCGTTCAACTTCTACAACGAACAGCAACTCGTTGCTGGGAAGACGTTATCTGGAGATTTACCTTTAAAAGGCGGTAAGGAAGATAACTGGGTGCAGTAGTGACGTGAAATGAGCCCCATATTGCTAACGGTGATTACCCGGTAAGAAGCGATCACCTTTTTGTTGGATGCACATTAGATAAACTCGTTGAGTACGTTGTTTTGCGATCATTCTGTCCGTTTGCGTACTCCTTAACTCCAACGGACACTCAAGCCAAAGTTGGCAAAGGGAGCAGAAGCTTGTGTGGTAAAGATCTGTCGATCAATCGCGCCTTGTCGCAAGTTGCGTCTGATAGACACAGTGCTGATACGAAGCAGCGCAAAGAGGCGTATGTACACATGGGTTCCGCACACAGTCGTAACACCACGGAGACACTCCGTGCACGATTTTCTCGGGTGCAGAGGATGAAGGCTCAGTTCTTCGCGTCATGATGGCAATCGCAAGGTCGTGAGTTGCACAGCCTGTCTCCTCAACGAGACGCTTCAAGCACACTGTTCGGTCTGTGTTGTGGAGGGAAGAATAGAGTTCGACCTCAAGCCGGTAGCTCCGCGATATGGGTTCTCAAAGTGATCCTCGTTTTGATTTGCCGACGACAGAAGATGACAAAGAACGATACTGTAATTATTATTATTACAACAAATTCATAATTTAATTGCACGTGTACACGAATGCGTTTTATAAAATTATTTGTTTATTTTGTGTGCCAAAAATAGTTGTCATGAAAGAATTGAGCAGCGTTCCCTGGTGTGATCACACAGTCTGTGATGATGTGATGATCACAACTGCGATCTGGAACCTAAATCGCGCAGTAAACCTTTACGCTTGTGAACCATACTTATGGAAGGCAGCGGTTTACTTTTTGGTGCAATCTTTGCCCTTCTTCACAAGCGGGTAGCCGCACCATGCGCTTCTGCTGCCGCTGGGGTGGCAAACGCGCAATCAGCTTGATCTTCATCTTATTTGAAAGGTAGGTGCCTACGGCTTTGCTTGCAATCGAACTGATGTTGGTGAAGTTAGTATGCTTCTCAAACACTCTCAAAATGGGTGATGATCATCGAAGCAAATACACAAGGGTAAGAGGGAATGTACGGCTACAAATAAACACAATAGATGATTGAATTGCCAATCGCAATTCTCTCAATTATCCGTTCGCATTTGTTGCTAGCCCTTTAACTTCACCAAGGTAGAGAGCTCTTCTGTGCTTCGTCTCGCTAACAAGAAACCTCCGCAGATTGCACATATCGGAGAAGAGATTATTTCAGTGTCATGTTTCAACGTCTCCTCCGTGATTACGTACACGATCTGGCACATCAAATGCATAAGAACGGGCGAAGAGAGCTGTTCGGAACACAGTCCGGTGCTTGGTGAGCACAGCATCCACGGCTCCTCTGCTGGTGAAGTGATGATCACTGATAATCAATGATTGCGAATTTCGTAAATGTAATTTAGACAGTGCTTTCGCATGTATATATGTCTTTAATTAGCCAACCGGCGTCCGCCGTACCGGAATGAGGCATACTGAGATTATTCATCGGAGTGCTCATGGAATTGCCCTCTCTGACAGATTGCTGATGCTTGTCTCAAATATCTGGTGTCGACAAGCAGTCCCTTGACAAACTGAGGAACACCTCTATATTCGATACCGAATCTGCAAATTCATCTCCATCCTTTCCAATTCCTTCGTAACTATCGACGACAACAGTCGCAGCATCGCACAGGGCTGTTTCCCCCGAGAGTCCGCCCCCAACGAATCCATCAGCCTCTACCGTCTTACCTTCCACAACTTGCCATGCATTAATATATACGAAGGGTATATATATGTTGCACGCTCTCGTAATTGCAGTGGTAATGACTGTCATAACTGGTACACGTAGCGTTTCTATGTTCTAAAAACGAAAGGAGTGCGTTCTCAGAGAAAGTCATCACTCTCCCAGATATCGGAACTGCTGCTGCGGCTCTGAAAAAGCTCTTCTACCGCCGACCTCCTCTAATTCTCTCATGTCGGGATGAGATATCCTACGACGGGGTCAAGAGCAGTTGGAGAGCACGAGGCATAAGATGAAGCGCTATAAATGTTTTCGGCTACCACTACCTAGAATTCAACGCCAATTAATCGTTGATTCGACGTAGAGCTTGCGTAGTACTGTATACTGGTAGCGTTCTACAGTGCGAGCACATGTTGATCCATACGAAATCTTCCATAATCTTCATTGATCATCATGACTAAGTCTCGCCAAAATAGCGTTGATCGGCGCACTTTCCATGGCGGTTTCAAGCTCCGGATTACTGATAAACATTTCAAGTTTTACGTTTGAGGCACAGGAATGAGCTGTTTTCCATCCTTCTCGGCTGAGCTTATCTCTGAGCGCAGCGTTTACATTTCAATTAGTACAGTAAATGTGGCTGGACCATCCTAGAAGGTGATTTACATGGCTTGGCGCATATGAAACAAAAACTATGTATTTGCGTGGTGCAAGTGGGCTGTTTCCCGGATTTGACGTTTAAAAGCTAGTCCTTGAGGCAATGCGCGCACAAGATGTATTCCAGATCTCATGGATCGCAACTAGCTTTCTAGGCGATTTAGGCGAAGGCGGTTTTAACCGTAACGATTATGATTTACATTTTCGTTACATTTGTGAGTTTGTGGGCAGGTGAAGAAGACAAAGTTGAGATGCGTAAACTCTACGAACGGCACGATGGGGCGCATGGGACTGAAGTGTGATTGGATGCAAGAGCGCCACATGGTTGGGTGCAAAATTTGCATGCCCGCCTGAACTGTGATCGCTGTGCACTACGTGTGCACTGCACACTGTGCAGTGTACGACGTGGCAATGAATGATGGCTCTTGACTGCCGTAAAGATTTTGGAGGGGGGAATGACAATGTGTCGCTGCTGTGCAGGCCAAGGAGAGATTCTTCTCAGGTCTCTGTTCATCAGTGCCCGAGGGCAATGTTAGGCACACAGAAGAGTATCTTGGATAAGTTGTCTATGCCTTGAGCACACCGAGAAAGGGTTCAGTGGGCCCTTTCTGAGTGTGTCAAAACACTGTGATGACGTCAAGTGAACTGGTGGCACGCAATGTCCTGTTCGGGATAGCGGCACGACAGTATGACCTCCGAAGCCGTATACTCATTGTTGTTCGCCACAAAGCTGACGTGTACAAAGCTACTTGAGGTGGTGTTTCTCATGGGAGAAAGGTACGGAACGACGAGAGCGGCGCGCTTCAATTCTTCGGAGAGCATCATGGGGCCTGTGAGTCGCGAAGTTGGTGAGAGGTTAGCGTTCAACTCATTTGCACGAAAGTATGACAACAAACTGTTGTTTGAAAACCACAAACAGTTTTTGATGGCGTCGCGCACAAAACATGATTAAGCGGTGCAGTGTGTGGTTATGAAGCGTGTGAAGAAGCGCATAGTTTGTACTCGAAAGTTTGAAGCATAGCCGCACCGTTTTATTCTTCCACTTGAATGCGAACACTAGACAAACAGCGCTTTTGTTTTATTGTGATGCTGCTCTCAGCGTGTCGACAGACTGGGATGATAGACAGCTACTATACACTGTAGACGTTTGTTGGTTGGCTCGGTGGTGTAAGTATGTTTTGAGTCCGGAATGAAATGTGTGTCTGTCGCGGCGATGCGTCCGGCAGAAGGATGTTTGTGTCTCCACCGCTTGGACTCCAAACTTTGGAGCACGTTTTCTAACGCGGTTAAAATAGATAAAAGTGCGCATGGGGATTCCCCATTGGGGAAGCTTGCTCTTTTGAAGAGCACTGACTTATCGCTTTGTATCTTATAATATCGTAGCCGCGTGGACAGTCGCACACGGCATGTAGATAGCATTATACCACTCGTATAATGCGAGCTGTGTGCGCTCGTAAGGCGCGCAGCGTAGCACGGAGCGGCAGCAAACAGACAGCTGCCCAAAATCGGCGCCACTTGTGTAGGACGCCCGCATACAGCGCCATTTCGTGCGCGCGCTATGAGACAGACGCCGCACTCACAAATGGGAGCATGACATCATTCTTCGCAACAAATTTCCCGCAGAAACGCCCACGCGAGCGTGCTCGCGATCTCCAACACGAACCGTCACGCGCACGAGTGAAAGTATGTTGCTCAACACATTCACATCGTTTCCCGGCTATCTTCCGCGCCCGCGGCCTCAGAGAGAAGCCGAAGTGTTCCCCGCGCGCCCTGCCAACCGCCGAGGCGTCTAACCGTCGTTGCGCGTCGCGCAGACGCACGCACTGCCATTGGCAGTGGCATCCCACCAGCAGCCGCCCCGTTGCGCTCTCTCGCGCGCGCGCAGCCCACAGCGCAGCTTCGCAGCGCGCGTCCGCAGCGCCGCGGCGCAGCGACGCAGTCCAATTCGCGCACGCGCCGCGCACGCGTCCCCGCCAACGGCCGCGCGCGCCGTCGGAAACGCAAGCCAGTTTGGTGTTTCTCAAACGAAACGCCAGCCACGCGTCGCGCACGCGCCGCGTCGCGCGGCGTCGTTTTCTGGCCCCGAGTCGCTCAGCCAGTGCGCTGCGCCGCGCGCGTGGCGCCCCATTAGACCCCATTAGACCGCGCGGCGAGCCGCGCGCGCGCGCGCACTCGATAGATATCGCTCGTATTGCGTTGCGCAGTGTGCCTTCCTCGAGACGTTCTCGGGCGGTAGCTTAGAACATGGAGTCGATGAGGGCGGGTTCTTCGCCTTCGCTATCACCGCGTCATTCGGACACTTCGCTCAATAGCGTGCCCACACCGTTCTCGGCTTGTGAGCAGCCGCCGCAACCGCTACCTGCGCATGCCAGCACCAGCACCATTTCTCGTTCCAGTCACGCCAGTAATGATGATCCTTTCCTGCATCCGCCGTCGTTCACACGTCTTCCCAAGGCCAAGGTCTTTGTTCGCCGAGAACCGAGTCGAATAGTCAATCGCGACCGCCCATTGCCACCGCCGAAGAAGCCGGCCGACCAGCGTTGTGTATCGGACATTCACGACGTGTACCGTGTTACCCAGCGCACCCAACCGCTCACAGACGTTACTGCAACCAAAAACGACCGAGTGCGAACCGACTTGCACGCTCTCGTCGATCAATTGCCGGATGCCAAACAAGTACCGCAATGGATTCCGTCCGATGAGAGAAGAGACTGGCACGCCCAATATGCCTTCGACCCGTGTGAAGTGGAAGAAGACAGCCACCCCTCAAGCCGATGGGCAACCAGTCTAAGAAACCTAGCAAACATGTACAAACCAAAGCCCTCAAAAACGCCGGACGTCCGAGGTTCCGTTCTGCAGGTACAGCCGCCAACTCTAGGAGAACGTCTAGGAATTTCCTCCAAGGGCGACAAACGCCGTCACGCCTCAAAGCTCTCTCAACCCACACAACAGTCACCCACATGTCACAACGCCCCGCCTGCCACAAGCCGTTGCAAGAAGAGACAAAACGAACCACGGCTCGCTCGGTCTCGGGCGCGCGACACCCAACAGCAACAACCGGAGCAGATGAGCTGGTATGCAGACGACTACGTGGGCTTTCTGGAGAAGCCGTCTGCGCGCCTGTTGTGTCAACGGTATCGGCACTCGTGGTTTCGTTTCCTTCGGCGCGGTCGCGCCGCTCGGCGTTCGTAGTGCAGCTGTCATCACACCGCACGCAGTCGCCTTGTGTTTACCAACTGCAGCTTCGTACCGTTGTTACTAGAAACCATTTGCAAAAAAAAAGTGCCTATAAAAAGATGTTCATTGTATGATATGTACGTACAGCCGTGCGTGCCACGCGATGCTCATGTCGTCTCGCGCTGCCACGCTCGAGTTTTACTGAGAAGTTAAAATGTCAAGTCTTCTTCACTGGCTGCGTACCGCCGTCAGCACCTCTTCCGAGATCATTTCGGGTTCGCCGTCCACGTTCTTGACGCATTCCCACACCGCGGAGTTACACTTGAATCCGGAGCCGAACGCAATCTGCCACACTCGGTCCCCTCGTCGTACACGCCCCATATTCTCGTGGAATTTGAGTTCGTACCATACCGACGCCGATGACGTGTTACCGTACCGTCTCAACGCGTATCGACTCGCTTCTACGTCTTGCTTCGTCAGTTTCAACGCTTCTTGCATTACGTCAATCACCGCTCTTCCTCCCGTGTGAATGCAAAAGTGCTGGAACGCAATGTGGAAGTCTGGGATGTATGGCGCCAGATCTTGCCCAAGTACCTTCTTGCGCAGCAGGTGGATTCCGAACTTGATGTGTTCCGTAAGTGGGAACACCAGAGGTGCCAATGTTGTCACGTTCTTTTTCAACGCGCCTCCGGCAACGTCCATGATATTTTTGGAAAGCTTCACGCCGCGAAGACCAGTCTTATCTTCCATTTGAAAGATGGAGTCGTACGCCAGATCATCAGCTCCGACATGTGTTCGCACAGTGTGTTTGAGCACGTACCTTGCACGTCTCCTCTCGCTTGCTTTGTTGGTTAATAGTACCGCCGCACCACCCATTCGGAACAGAGTGTTTGTGATCAGCATCGAACGTTCACGGCCGAGGTACCAGTTCTGTGTGATGTTTTCTGTGGACACGACCACGCAAATTGCGTTACGATGTACTTGTAACAGGTCCTTTGCCAGATCGAGTGAGATAAGCCCCGCCGAGCACCCCATACCAGCGAGGTTGTACGTGCGAACAGAGCTTCTCATCTTGTACTTGTTGACAAGCATGGCAGAAAGACTGGGCGTAGGGTTGAAGAGTGAGCAATTGACCACAAGAATGTCGATGGCTTTGGGGTCTAATTTGTTTCGACGTAAAAGCGCGTCCATGCAGCTGAACAATACCAGTTCAGCCTCTTCTCTTGCAAAATGCATGTTACATACAGCCCTTTCGTCGCCGCCATTCTCCGGAATGGAATGACAGTGTTCAAGGATTCCAACCGGAAAAGCGCTTTTACTACCTATTCCACTGCGTCCCAGCAGTTTCTTCTGGAAGGCTATTGCTTCTTCATCAAACTTGTTCGAGGCCAAGGTAGTCTTCATGAAACGATCCACACTGACATGGTACCGTTCTGGTGGTTGAAAGGTCTCTATATCAATCAGATACACGGGGTTAGGTTTGCGAAAGTTGTAAACAAGCACGAGCGCAGTAAGCACGGCGGAAGCCACCGCAATGTCCGCGATTCTCGCTCGGAACAGATCCCTGGCCAAAACTGCCAGGTGCTCTCGTTTGGAGTAAGCGTCCGGCACAAGAGTGGCCACTAACACGCAGCAAATCGCGCCTACAATCTTCTTGGAGGTGAACGGGTCGTACGAGTTGTAGCCACGTCGCACGTCGGCGAACGAATAGGCTCGTGCGTGCGGATCGGTGGCGTACAGACGTCGCACGCGCTCCCATGCCAACCGCGTGGACTCAGCGAGACTGTACAAGGTGGAGCCATTCTCAGGCTGACGCTCGGCGGTGTTTCGCCGGCGTCTGGCGGATGCGGGGTTGTCTAAGGCGGGCATAGCGCGAGCGTGAGCGCAGGGCGGGGAGCTTATGGGTGGTGTGTAGGAGCCGAGCGGCGAAGCGAAGCGCGGCGTAGCGAAGCGCGCCGGAACAAAACGCGGCAGAACGAACGCAGCGTTTGCGTTCGGGCGGATGCGTTGGTGCCGTACGGCTGGCAAGCGCAATGTGTGAGCATGTTCCGTTGCGCGCCGGCGTACACGTGGCGCGTGTCGCGGTGCGCTGGCGTGCGACCGCCTCGTTTTGCCCCTCACCGTGAAAACATACAGGGGGCAACGTTCGCGCAATCATGGAGCTCTGGGCTTCGTTCGCGCGCGCCGGTCGCAGCCACCCTGGCTGTGTGCCAAAGGCACTGCTACCCCAGCATCGAACGCGATCTCCCCCGCTTGCTAGCCTGCTTCTGCATCTTCTTCTTGAGCTCGAGGTCCGCCGCAGAGAGCACCGGTGTCGGCACGAACACATTACTCATGGCATGCTCTTTGAGGTACCCGTTCCCCATCTCCTCGAACTCCGCTTTGGTGATGCAAGCCTTGCCGAACTCATCTCCCCCTTGTTCGGCAAATAGCGCCGCGCCCTTCCACGCATCCAAAACCGGGTCTTCTGCAAACGTCAGCCCCGCAACGATGTCGTCTCCCCATTCACTCGGGAAACAACGTCTCAACTCTGCGCTAATTCGTTCGCGCAGTCCATAAGTCCGCGCCACTCCTCCTGTCACAAACACTTCCTTGACAATCTCACTCCGGTTCCCCACGCTGAGACGCAGTGCTTCGATCAGTCCACATTGTTCTACCCCAGACAATGTCGGTTGAAACATTAGCTCTGGTGTTCTAATCCTGTCCACCGTCACTGCGAATTCGTCCGCATACTTGTTCTCTTCGTACAACAGAGCAACGCCTTCAGGTCGTGAGATCGTGGGATCCACTTCTTCCGGAGCCAACTCCATGATTTCCTCTCGCACAGCCTGCAATCGTGCTCTCTCTTCTGCGGAATTATCATCGGAATCAGACTCGTTGCCCCCTACTCTCATGGACCGGTACACATCCCAATCCTCATCATTCCACCCGAAGTTATCGTCATCTACGTCAGTTTTCGCTTTTCTTCCGCCTCTTCCCCGCCCTCTTCCTCTTCCTCGACCTCTCGTCTTGCGTCCACGTCCCCTTCCACGCCCCCTTCCTTTTCCGGCACCGTCTTCAAAGCCAGGCTTGTTCCCAGCGTGCTGAGCAAGTAAACGCATTCGTTCGCGAGCTGCCTGAGATCTTCTGTCAGAACCCGCTGCACGCGCTGCCTTCTTTTTCTTGATGCGCCCTGCTAATGTCTCTCGTTCTTTTCGAAGCCCTGCAAGATACTCCTCCGGCCGTTCCTCTTTCATTCGTCGTTTTTCCTCTGCTTGTCTCTCCTTTTCGGCTTTTTCGGCTTCTTTTGCTCGTTTTGCTCGTTCTCTTGCTTCAGCCGCGCCGCGCCATGCACGTATCTGCCGTTTCCGCTTGAGTTCTGCCGGGTTGAGTTCTGAATCAGACATAGACAGTAGCTCATCTTCATAAATACGTTTCCACCACGCTTCCTCTGCCGCTCGGGCTTTCCCTTCACCAAGCGTCTGTCGCTCATCGTCAAGTTTTTCTTGTCTCTTATCAATCTCAGCCAACAGCGCGGAAGTCGCATCCATATTCAAGTTTGACAGAGCAAGGTAGTAGCCGTCCTCGTCCAGTTCACGCATTGCCTCGATTCGCTTAAGTTGGTAAAACTCGTCCATGCAAGCATAAAAGGGTTTTACCTCTTCTTCTGTGTATGATGTGCTTTCTACCGCTTCATCGGTACCAGAACCTCTTTCCTTCCGAGCACGTCGCTTTTCCTTCATTAATTCGCTCAAACGACGCCCGTTCTCGCTTCGTGCTTGTTTCAGTTTTTCCTTTTCCTCCGCTGAAAGGGGAGGTTTCTCGGCACCCTCCCCTGTGGGAACCTTGACAGTTTTAGTGATCTTGTTGTAGTAATCGACATCAGTCTGTATGTCTAAAAGTTCGTTATCATAATCTTCTGAGACATAGCACACTTTTTCTTTCAAAAGTTCGCAACGATTTGTGGATAACACACCAGCGTGTTCTTGATTGAGCAACTGCAACCTTTTCGTGAACTGGTCTGTCATGTCTGAGCCTCCAACATTTATTCGCTTCACTCCGTTTGCACGCAGCGCTCCTTGCACAACTGGTAAGACATGAGTTGTATAATATCCGCACGATATAACGCAACCGCTTCGATTCGCAAAAGAAAGACCACCGCGCGCTTGGCAATTCCAAAAGTAACTGAATAAGGCGTCCACACCAAAACATATTGAAGGTGCTTCGTATGCTTCAAAAATTAACTCCATCATCAGAGCTCGAGCTGAATTGGGCTGCATTGGGGCTTCAGTCAGTACGAAGCTATGGTTAACTCGTGGCTCATCCGCCAATCCTAATCCAGCCAGGGTTCCATCCAATAATCTCTCCATGAGCGCAGGATTATTCGGCAAACCCGACTTGTAAGCCGGTTTGGCAGTTGAGCGCGCGGAGGAAGTTAACGCATCAGTACCGACGAGAAACGTTCGTATGCCGGTTTCAGGATCCTTCAAACGAGCCACGTAAGGGGGAAGCTGCATAAGAGGTTCGGGGCACCGTGAGAATCCAGCTCGAAGGGTGGATGAACCCAGGTCGAAAACGATCGCTTTCGAAGAAGAGTATACATCATTTGTGTGATACTGGGCTGGTGTTACAGGTTTGTTATAAAGTGGAGAAGGATCATCCAAAAAAAAGTCGGGTTCTGGTCGTTTGCGAGCTTTCTGGCCAGCCATTTTCGCACGCCGGCGACGGAGAAGGGAAAAGCACGACCTTTGGAGAGCGCAGAGTGTCTAGGAGTTGAATTGCGAAAGCGACCATCGCTTGGATGTGTGGCGGACGCGAAGTGGTGAGTTCGTGGGCGGAGCAAAGATCATTCTACTGGATCAGTGCAACGTGTCACCACAGGCCGTACTCATTTGAGCGGATCCACGATAGATTTAAAAAAATAAAATTCCTCACCGCCGTCGGCAGTTGATCAACGAACGTCTACAAAGGTACTGTATCTTGCCAAGTCCACCCGTCTAAGCGATGTTTGCAAAGGATCATTCCCTGCAAGCATAGCTTAAAAGACATTCGTCTTGCGAAACTCGAAGTTTTGCGTCCTGCAGCCCCTGGAAGAAGCTGTACCATAGGAAGCGCCGCAGATTATGAGATAGGACAAAAGGGTCTAGCGTGTCGTTTAGAAGAGTTGGCAGAATCGTTTTCCTATCTGTCCACTTCACGGTTTGAAAATGGGAGGCCCAACCGCAACTTCGTCTTCAAGAGCATTGCAGGTTCGCTTCAAGAGTGGAGTTGAACAGGAAGCCTATAAAGCAGCACATAATGCGTTGCTGCAAGTCCCAGCTCACTTTGGCCGCAAATCCTTAAGAACTGTGATACACACATTGCTCAATCTTCCCGAAGAAGACAAGCCAGACTTCCACTTTTTAATCGATGGCATTCCATTACGCACTACCCTCGAGAAGTTTCTTGAACGAAGAAACTTGTCCTTCGAACACACTATCACTCTCACGTACTACCTTCCAATCTTAGACCCGAGTTCCAAAGGCGACAAAACTATATCGGAAAGTTGGATTTCTTCGCTTGATGCAGATGCGAACTGTCGCGTGCTTGCAGGCTTGTTTTCCGGTCGAGTTTCAATACTACACCACGATAAAATCATTCTCAACGAATCTAACTTCTCCGAACCTCACAAAGCTCCAGTCAAAGATGTGCGATGGCTCCGTGATGACTACTTTCTAACAGTTTCGTCAGATGAAACAGCGTGTGTGTGGCGGTTCAATGGCGATGATGCGCAGATTGTCTCTCGTATGGATACCAACGAAACAAACCCAGCCTCATTTTCGGCAGCGAGTGTTAAACAAGAGACCAACATCGCTGCATTGGGCTGCGTGGACGGTTCAATTTGGTTGACTCAAGATTGCTTGGACGGCGTGAGCGAACCATCCGAGACAAAGAAAAGGAAGAACGTACCCAGCATTTCTGCTAGTAGGGTAACGGATGGTAATCTATGCGTCAGCGGACTAACATGGCGCGAAAATGAAATCATTTCCGTCGGTTGGGATGGATTCACGAACGTCTTCTGCGCAGAAACATGCATGAAGAAGACAACAATTCCGAGCGGAGGAAAGGCATTGACAGCAGTAGCGACAGTACAGAATGGGGATTTCTGTGTAGTAAGTGCAATGGACGGAGCAATACGCATGATTGATGGAAGATCAGGGAATGGAGTGGTAGGTGCTTGCGGCAAACGAGATGCACATCGGGGAATTGTCACAGATGTCATTGCTGACGAGATGTTAGTGGTGAGTACTGGTGTAGATGGGTGTGTAAAGTTTTGGGATCGAAGAAGTTTGTTAAGTCCGCAAAAAACGGTGCGTTCGGACGGCAAGCTGTTCGCGGTAGATGTAGTGAAAGGAGAAAACATATCCGTGTTTGCCGCTGGACAAACTGGAGCTGTGCTTAGACTTGAGGTGTAAACCGGATCGAAGAGGGAACGTCACGAGATTGTTTCAAGAATGGCGGATTGATGCTTGTGTGACCGACCTACTGTAATGGTGGGTCTATGGTAATACTTCTCTTGGATACATCTTCCCAAGAAACACTGCAGAGTGTGTGCAAAAGGAAGGAATTCTCGAAAGACTATCATCATGATGAGGCGGTAGCACTGGTTTGGCCTTCTTGTAGAGGCCCTGGATGACAGCGACCGCGGCTGGGCGTTTCTGGAAAGGTCAAGAACAGGGCCGTGCGTTAAGGAAGAAGCACTGGAGAGCACGGTGCAGAGTTATACGGTTGTGATAGTATGAAGCACAGGGTTGCTGTCAAGCCTCGGGACGAGAAGATATGGGCGCTCCTACTACAGTACTGTTTTTGTACCCTGTACAAAGGTACGTCAGCCCTGGGCGTCACGGAGAGGCAAAATAATCGCGAGCAGATCGTTTGGTGCCGTAAGCAAGCAGTTGTTCTTTGCAGCAACAAAGACAGAAGAGGCGCGAGACACGGTTCATACCTTCGCCGTGTTTGCGTCCGCTGGCGAACTGATGTCGCTGATCATCATGGCTTCTCCGCACCTCGTAATTCGCAATTCCCCGCGCACACGTGTTGATAATCCGTGCGCTTGCGACGCATTCCTCTCGCGACGGCTGCGGCGTGCATCGCGCAAGCAATAGTCTTCGCCACTGACGCACACGACGTGGAGCTCGCTGCGCTCAAACAGTGCCGCGCAGCCGCGCCACAGCAGAGCTCATACGAAGGTAGTACGCTACATAGCGCCAACTCCGCATTGTGTTACAAAGCAACGCCGCGGGGCGCGTTGCAAGTGCCCGGCCAAGCTGTGCAAAGATTGCCTTACCAAAAATAAGCCAACCGTCAGCTGTACGTTTGCACGGCGCGCGAAGTCGGGACACAGCACAACGCTGCGCTCCGGTTCCGCCACGTCGAGCGTCCCGCGCTTTGACGTGCGTGAGCCATCCCGCCTTCAAACTTTTCTGAGCGCGCCTACGCAACTGCTATGCTCGCCTTCCCCCGGCCCCTTTAGGCCTGATGCTGTTGCTGTCTGTGCATCGGCTGCTTGACGCCATGAGTGCCGCCTCCGCGTCATTTGCCTCCACTGGCGCAGCTCTGCTTCTCCATTCCGTTTCCAGCTGTTGGTGTGGATGATTGCAAGCTGTTTACTTGTAGTGAGGTCGTGACTTCTTTTTCGGTGGCGTTTGATACCTTCCTGGAAAGAAGTATGGCTGCAAAGGGTTCTGGAATCTTTTTGTACGTGCAAGTTCGCATCACCGGTGTTGTGCAGCCGATGCTCGTGCCGAAGATGTTGAATCAAGTTCAAGTGGGTGATAGACAGTTTCTCTTCCGACGATATAAGCGGTGCTTCTCCGGTACCGACGCGGTGCGCTTCTTTCTGGCTAAACGTTTTGCCCGCAATGAGCACGAAGCTGTGGCAATTGGCAATGCGTTGCTTAAGGCCGGCGTGTTTCGACATGTTAGGAATGAACATCTTTTCCGGAATGGCGAGTACTTTTACAGATTTGCTGCTCATGAGGACTACGCAGTCGAGGACGAAAGCGTCAATCTCAGGAGTTCGCGAATGATGAGCGTTGCTTGCAACTCTTACATGAGAATGCCGGAGATTTCCCGCGTTGATACTGGTCCAGTTATGTCTAGCTCCAATTACAGTGATGCCACTTTCTTTTCGTATGAAGATTATTCAATGACCGATGATCGGCCGGAGTTTGACGAGACCGACATTATTGTTGAGACTGGAATTCGTATCGGAACCAGAGTGTTTCCCAATCTTGTGTCTAACTTCACGCATGCAAAAGACCTAATCGGAACTAACGCTAACAAAGGAAAAATCCTCGAGAAGTCCTTCACAGGGAGAGCTGCTGTCAAATGGCTTGTTCGGCACAGATACGCGAAGAACAATTTGGAGGCTATCAGCATTGGCAACGCCATGCTTTCCTCTGGTGTTTTCTATCCACTGGAAAACGATGCCGATTCTGGCTTTGATGCGAACTTGATTCATTATCGAATGATGGCAGACACCGATTTATCCAAGGAGCTTAGAAGAGGTGCCCGCAAGGACATGTTTTTGAGATTGCTTGGAGTGAACAGGGCCAAGTCAGGCGCCAGCGTACATCAGCAACAAACGCCATGGTTTGAGGATCCTATATCCTTTTCTTTCACATCAACAAGTAGCGGCGGCTTCCGTTAACAACTCAGTGGACATTGCTTTCGTGCTGCACATTCTCCCTGTACAGTAATGACCTCGAACGCATCAGCACAGATTAACTACAAGCATCTTTGAGCCAGACTACGACACACTGAATTCATTTGTGAATCATATAAAGCGAGACATTATTCTTATACTGTAGATACATGCCCTCTCACAATTTTGCTATTGCTTCTTCTTTTCGTTGTAAACGTTCAAACCTGTGATACAACACCTGCATCCTTAAATCCTAGCGTCTACGCTTTGAGTGTATATGGGAGAAACACGATGCACGTCTTCACAGTGGGTTTGGAGCCTCATTTACACGACCGCCGGGCTTCTTCTCGAGGGAAGAGCTGTATTTTGTGAGGACTTTTTGGAAGCTGTGCTTCAGCTCTCTAAAATGAATTGTGGTTGCCCTCTCCGCAATACCTATGTTCGAAAGATATCAAGAAAAAAGCTAGTTATAGTTATGATTGTTGTCGTATATATACAAAAGCGACCATGACAAAAACTCTTTACCGAAAGAACCTGACCAATGCTGTATCTTTCGCGAAAATGGTTTAGAAGAATCCACGGTATCACACACAAAGCGTTTCTAATCTGTAAGGCCTCGAGCTCCTCTTCAAGTACGGTTTTGCTCTCCGCTCACCTTTGTAATCGAAAATGAGAAATTAATAATCATACAACACCGCCGATACGTAATACAAGGGATTACCTTACATGTACGCGTTAGGCCACAGATGGTCATCGTGAATTTTTCTGTTTAGCAGCCTGCGACAGGGCTGTAGTACAGAAACACTTTATCGTTGTAAGGACACGACTTCCAAGGCTTGTTGTAGCTGCAGGAAGTCGCGGTGTAGGTCTCCATTGAAGCGGGGAGACCAGGCGGTGGCGTGGCAGAACGGCACAACTTGGCGGTCACGGCGTACATGACTCCAGGAACGAATTTGACACCACAAGCGGACTTCGGTGATTTGACCAAGATGTATTCGTTTGAAGGCGCACAACCACGGAAGGTAACCTTAACACGCATCACGGTGTACTCATAGTTCGGGTCTCCAGTTGCACGATTCTCGACAGCCTCTGCCTTAAAAACAGGAGTAGTGTCGCTAGTGTATCCACTCTTGACGCTGGATGGCATCCTGCAGGAGCACTTTGAAGGAGACATAGATTGGCGAATCACATTCTCAGACTGAGCGCAGATAACGGCGAAAGCTGCTGCGAACACAGCAGCAAGAATCGAAAACTTCATTCTCTTACGGGTAAAGGTTCGTTCGCGGTGACCAGGAGAGGTGGCACTGCTCGAGCGATTGACTACCCCCGTAAGTACACACGAACTATGTGCACGCTGTTGTAAGAGATGAGCAAAGACGATTCCTCGGAACAATATCTAGCTTGCGTCAAACGGATAGATAACAAATACCTACACACCTCCTGGTTTCTGCCGGGGCCTTCGCACGTCTCCTTTCGATGTTCTGTTATTCTTTTTTAGTTGCCCAACAGCACACGAGTCTTCGTTAAGAGGCCCTTTGAACGCATGATGACAAATTATACGGACAACAACTTCTTACAGTTTCAAAGTCCCTCTTCTTTCGCAGCTCACCCCATCATACTAAGGACCTTTTGCAATGAGGTTCATCAAAGAACATGCCTTCGAGGGTATCTTTCTTTCTACGCCACGTAAAGTTACGGGCCCATCGGATGACGCCCGTCCTTAAGAAGACTGAAGTTGAACCGGTCATGATTTTCTGGTCTGCTGTTATGAGGTGCTCCGCAGGAAGATCGAACTCCCGGGCCATCAATATTGCTGTCAAATATGCCGAGCTGCCATACCTCTGCTTCCTCATTTCGTCAACGGTGACAAAACGCATGGTCCTGATATAATTGCCAGACCATTATCAAAGTGTCATGGTCCGAACTGTAAAGCGTCGCAGAGGTCTTTGAAATCTTGCCTCGCGACATACATAGTCTTGAGAGACGAAAAACAATTTAGCCACCATTAAACCCGTCTAAAGATTGAGAAGAGCAGGGATCTGCATCGAACATAGAACTCGGACCTTGGGTATGCATCAGTTATCGATTTCGTTCTGCCTGATGAAGAGGGGCAGAGCAATTGCTCGTAGCTTGAAATATCAAGAATATGGCATATATGCTTTCTTCTTCTTCTTGATCGTCAAAATCGGTTCTCCGGTGTGTATCATACACACATGTGATGAGATTTTCTTCTTCTTGGATCACATGAAGACGACGAGAAGAAGAAAGCTTATTGGGAAGTACAGGCAAGTGGAGTCATGAAAGAAGCACCATTACATGAGGAAAACAAAATGCGACCCTCAGAACAGAGGCAGTCGAAGACGAGCAGATGCATTTGTAAATTATCGTTTGTAGAAGATTGGACGCGCACCTGTCTATGTATCTAGGCGCAGAGCGCCTTTCCGATGTCATGATATGATTTTGAGGGAGCTTTCTGCACAAAAGGTTCAAAGGTTTCCTCGGCCTTTGTCTCAATATGTGCCAACGGATCATAATCGTACAACCTGTCCAGGGTAGTGAGTGCTTGAAGCATGTTTCGGTCGCCTCGAATCTCAGGTGATGACCTCCGTTGTCAGCAATGAAGCGGGTTGTGGTTTGCTCTTCAACACATCTTTGCAGTCTCTCTCTTTTACAGGTACTACTGTCAATCTGATTCGACATGAGCCACAGAGTGAAAGTTTGTATGAAGCTTTACTTCAGTTAAGTAATCGAAAACTGCTATCCAAAGTAAAGAAGCAATTCAATTACTGCATACTGCAGAGCGTTTCTGTTCAAAGGAACGCTCTCTTCAGTAGTTTTTGGCCTCCGTTGGAATTCCGTCTGCGTTCTCATTTCGCTCCGACCACGCAAAAGTGGATCGGAGACAGCCACACCACGGGAAGGCGAGATGCACGTGCCAACGCTCTCTTATTGCTAAGAAAACCAGCATCATCTTTAATAAATGAAATCTTTCGACCATTTCCACTAGTGTATGCACATCATCGTTGACGGCGACCTCTCTCTCCTCCCGCGTCAAACAAACGTCGAGCTCTCTTCACGTCTTCATTGATAACTCAGTTCACGTTCAGCTTCAGGTGCGCCTTTTATTTCCGTTCAGTACTGAACTTCAAGTTGTGATGGAGATACTGGAAAGGTGTGAAGTGTTGACTGATGATGAGAATCCAGTATTTTCGCATTCAATCGTTGTGTATCGAGACTCTGGGACTTTGATGATTGGGAAAACAAAATCTCATGTACTTGGAAACGTTCAGATTGATTTCTCTGCGATGCAGAGTAGTAGAATATGTCTGCAAGATATATATCCGTCACACACTGAAAAGTTCACAGAATTCATAGGACATGAAGAGAAAGAGATATTTACCAAACGACCATCACTTCTGGATTACACCCCTGATATTGGAGATTACTATAAATCCTTAATATTGCGTGAAGCTGAGGTTGGGGAACTTCTAAAGACAAACCCACATCCGAACGTTGCCAGATACATGGGTTGCAAGGTTGACGATGATAGAATTATAGGGCTGTGTTGGCAGAACTACAGGTTCTCTTTACGAGATAAGCTCGAGCAACTCAGTTCTTTTTCGGAAGTCAAACTATGGATGAATGGGATTGTTAAAGGGATCGCCCATATTCATTCCATTGGATACTGCCACAACGACATTAATCCGAGCAATATACGTTTCGCAGATGACGGTACACCAGTAATTATTGACTTTGACTCCTGCCAACGTACTGGAAAACCTTTGAATCTCAAAGGGGGTACGATTGGTTGGTATGATGAGAATGCTAGCTTGTCCTTGCCGGAGAATGATTATTTTAGTATACGGGCACTGGCGGAATTCCTTGTGTCGCACATAGACTAACGAACGAACACAGTTTATCGGAAGGTTCTCTGGTGGTTTTAGGGTTTTAAGTGTCTTATTGGCGTTAGTCACAAATACATGTATCCAAGGTGTGAACTCATAGAATGGCTTTTCATCAGCATAAACAACTTGAAGAATAATAATAATTGAAGGCTGTTGTCCAAAATAAAGATCAAGAGCAACTCGAGTTGCCATGATGATCATGATGTAGGCATAAAGAAATGAACATGTTAAATCCTCGAAAACCCCACAAGTTCAGAAGACTCACTCTCAAACCTCCGAAGCTTCATGTTGTTTCGGATAGTCCTGCATCTACACTGTGTTCCCCGTTAGACATTGTGACTTCACCACTGAGCACACGAAGGCCGACAGTCATGTCATCGCCAGACAGCAACATAAAGCTTATGCCGCTAGGCTGGGTGAAAACTGCAACACAGCGGCGGAGTGCGAACCTCATCCAATCTCGACGGCTTCGCCAGGGCCGGTTGTAGAGACGTAGAGACGCAAGCAAAAGACGGTGTTTATTGCGTATGGTAGCGGCTCTAACTCCCGCGGTAGGCGGGCGCTGACGACCCTGGCGGGGTCGTCAGTGTCGTAGAACAGCACCCATGTTGAGGGGTGGCAGTTAGAACGGCGCACAGGCACCGAACGGCCTCACGGGAGGCGTTCACTGCAGGATGAGAGAATGACGGCAATCAACGACCTTCTGAAACTCTGGCCATCAACAGCCGTCGTGACTCAACCCGTCGCACAATAAATACCACTTGAAAAGAGACCAAACAGAACCTCCTACAATCTCCCGCCATATCTCCTATTCTCTCCGATAGTTTATCGATCCACACCGGTTGAAATACAACCTGTCAGTGAACCCCCTGCGCCGGATTGCGAGAAGAATGGGGAGGTCAAGCTCTCGCACGCGCAAGCTAACAAAGCTTGAGTGCTCGCTTAAAAATTGGGAACAATACGAGAAAGGGAAGGAATATAACCAAAACACTCTTTGATCGTCCCCGTGCACCCGGTGTTGGAGAGGGCGATGATGATGCAAAAATTTACGTTGAAGAACCCCAACCACACTCATTCAACAATGTACCTCCGTCTCGTGCAACGCCAAGGCTATTCGCTTTGCAACCAAAAAACGACCGGAAGGTCGTTAATCCAAGCGATCGGTTAGCTTGCCGGTCGCCCTTGCAGACCTAGTAGGTGGCACGTCGTTAAAACGCCCAGTCTAGCTGCACGTATGTTGCAGGTCAGGAGCTTGTCATCAGAAGTGGATCCTGTCGCCGTTTCCACGAATTTTTCTCTCGAAGGATGAGCTCCGGAGGAGCCTCTGGAGGGGGCTTTTCGAGAGGTTTTCCCTCGGCACTAAGATTGGTGAAATGGAGAGAGAGAGAGAGAGAGAGAGAGCGGTGAATGAATGAAACTTCCTTTAAGCAAATTGTGCGGATCCACGCCCTCAAATGAACGTCACGTAGGCTACGGGCCTGGCTCTCGAACTCGGTCTAGCCGATGATATGATATGAGCGTGGGGTGGAAGGGTCGGTGCCCATGGCTTCTTGGGTGGCCAACGTGGAACATGAGAAGCCCCTTGTCGTGGAGTACTGCTCTGCCGACGGTCTCTGGAGGGCGAATGAAGAGGGAAATGGAAGGAAGAAGGCGACAAGCGTCGGTAGCGAAATGCTTTTGCAGTCGAAATTTCCAAAGGCACCTACCCTTGTAATACTTTCTTGTTGTAGCCCAGGGAGTGTGGCACAGCTACTGATATGTAGTTGGGGGCTGCGATATGGAGGTTTTATAGGTGTTCGGGTCTTTGGTAAACCCCCGCGTGCGAGTATTTGACGTACGCGGTTCGCAAATAGAGAGAGAGAGAGAGAATCCAAGTATATAATTGACGAAGTACGATGAGCAGTTGCGGCGATACTTGTGGCAGTGACGAGTGGGCGATTCGTATGGCAAACTTTGCACCCGTTGTTCACCTAAATTAATCCGTTCCTGCGTTCCTTTGAAGTACCCTTTAAGACCATTTCTGTTTGTGATGGTCACGGAGGCAATGTTACATCGTGGGGAAGATGAGGTCAGAACATTTCAACATGCAAATGCGTTATTGTGGCTGGCATGCGGCACATATGTGGGTCTACTGCATCCATGGTTGTCCTACAACCAACCCTCTTTCTCGCGTTCGAACAGAAACTGCAGAACAGCTGAGCTCATGTTCTCCGAAATTTTTGACGACAGATTGCCAATAACATGGAAAGCCAAGACTCGTTTTCGTTTCTCCTGTTCTTCTTGCCATCTAGAAATGCGTTCTTCATAACGCTGCTGGAGAATGAAGTTCCTTTTTAATATGGCGTTTGCACGATGTTCTTCTGCAAAACTGTTCCTCTCACGGAATTCTCTTTCTGGCGATTTTCGTTTGGTCAACGTTGCCGTTACTCGTTGGTTCTCTGTTTTTGCGTTCGCATGAACTTCACGCATTGCTACCGGCACATTCAGGTTTGCGGCAGTTTGCAGCCATAGACGTGCATCATCTTCATTCTTCTGGCATCCAATGCCAGTCTGAAGAAGTTCAGCGAGTTTGACAGTACAATACGGAATTTGCTGATTCGCTGCGTTCTGGACGCAATAGAAGAATTCTTGAGCTGAAACTCGCTGCTCACGGGTTGTCAAGCATGAATACTCGTTGTTCCTTCGTTTTCCTGAGTTCAATCTTCGCTTTTTTGCTTCTCTTTCAAGATGATCTATAGCAAGGAAAAAGCCTCGCGAAGCTGCTTCTTTAAGCATCTGGACGTCTTGATTTAGTCTCGTTTCCAAACTACGCCTGACATCATGTTTTTGTACAGTTTTACGCTTTGCTTGTCCATGAAGTTTAGGTTGAGATGTCTGACGATTCAGATGCTCATGCTCTGCGCCCAGCTCATTTGTTGTCAGTAGCTTTCGTCGGTACCAACTGGACAATTTGGATAAAGGAGACAACATAATGCCGAGGACTGCCTGACAAGCACCATGTCCATGTCGCGCTGCTCGCACAAGCAAAAGGCCCATCTCTTCAAAGGGCACTGGTGAAGAGTTCCAACGCTCTTTTAAGTAAAACCACGAGCCGAACGCGATGGCATCTGGGGATCCATGAGCTATACCGGCTGAAAGCAATTGTGAGTTTTGCGAGGACAATGGAGTCTTAGCAGACCATTCATCTACCGCCACAAGAACAGCGAGGATTGAGAGAGCGCGACGACGATTGACGAATGCCGTCCTGCTGTTGGATGGATGCTTGTTCAGGTTCAGCATGGATTTTCTGGCGCTCTCAAAGTCGTTTCCGTTCAGGGCAGAAAGCACGCATTCCCAAATTTGCGATGACGTTTGCAGGTGAGTTCGATTAGGAACCATTCCTGTTAGCCACGAGAGGAACAATTTAGCGGTGTGGGAGACGAGTTCCTTTTTCGAAAATGAGGGATTCTCTGTGGAATCACGGCGTCTCTCCGCTTTGTCTGTTGGATGCGAATCTTGAACAGTGATACTCGCTGTCTTCTGTTGTGGGGGATTGGGCATCGCAGCCTTTAGCAACGGCCTTTGATGTTTTCCGAGCGGATTATCGCTGCGGTCTATGTTCAATCGAAAGGGTGACATTGGGAAAGCAATACGGGTTTCAATGCCTGGACTGAACTTCACTCCGCGAAAGGCAGCGAGTGCAGGATGTATGTTACGAGCGCTAAAAAGAAGAAAAACGCTTGTGACCAAGATCTTCAGATGTAATAACTTGTTCAATTGAGCTCCAGGCCTTTCAAATCTGCAAGGAGAGAGAGGGAAAACGTCGAAAAGAGGCAATTCCGAAGTCTTTTGCCTTGCAATATGAGAGAAGATTGGGTGACGTTCCGCTGACGAGAGACCAATTGTACCGCTAGGTGTAGGATGTATTCCTGCTTCACGTATGTCCAAGCAGTACCATCTACGTCTGTTGCAGAGGCAAACAAGTGATAGAGAGACAGAACCAGATTGTTCCACAAGGGACGGGAAGCGTAGGTTTGTGCAGCATGTTATGTGAGACGAAGATTGAGGAGCATCAAAGGGCCTGACAACATCTACCTCTTATGAGAATCTAACACGGTTTCCATCGAACGTTTATTACTGCATGGTACAGCCAGTTATCACGGTATCCATGTACGTAACAGCACTCAAGGGCCCAATAATTAACGTGGAACCTCAACTTGACAGGCATCGCGTTGCGGACCAGTCATGAAGAAAGCATTTTTGCACAGCATCTATTGCTAGTAATGAGCGTCGCAACGCAAGGTGACGACTTCACCAACAGGAAAGAAACACCTTTGATTAGTCTGTTCCACTGCTGTCAGTATCGATGCTGAGACTAAAGCACACACAGAACAGCTACGCTCGGACAAAGAAAAAAGAAATGGCATTCTTGACCGACGCAGAATTTAAACGCCGAGAGCAGCAAATCTAATGGCCGTTTCGGGCTGCTTGTACAAGTTTTTCATACCTGAGCACCTCACCGGGACTGCCGAGACAGACTGGAGTGCGTTGTTCACACTCATCAATACACATATCAAGCACACTAGACTCACCTGTGGTAGAGCGACCCCCTGCTGCCGCAATGAGAAAAGCCATAGGCAAAGCTTCGTATGCTAGTCGCAGTTTGGCCGGTGCAGAAGGTGAAACTGGTGAAACAAACACACCAGTACCTTTCATTAGTATCTGCGTGACATCTGGAACCATACCACCAGTATACCTCAAGGTATACTTGTTGGTTAAATAGTATTGAATGAGACGATTATACGCCTCATTATCTTGCGCACAACGTAAATTGGCAGGGGCGAACAATTTTCCTTCCTTGATTTCGTATATATCTCTGGTATGCCTCCACGCTCCATTGAACAAAGTGAAGTGATTGACATACGAACCAAAAGAGCGTGCAGCAATAAACATAGTGGCTTGTGGGCCATACACAACAGCAACGGAAAGAGCCATATCACGTCCACGAACGCCAACGAGTTTCTTGCCTGGCCACACACCAAAGATTGAGCCGACTGAGAAGTTAGATGCCATAATCGACGAGCCATCTAGTGGATCAAATGCGACGGTGTAGGATCCATTATCATTAAGCTTCTTCTCCACTGGAGTTTCTTCCGAGGATGCGACAGCCACTGCGCCGCACTTCTCCAAAGCCTTCATAATAATCCTGTCAGCCTGCACATCAATCTTCAACTGCTCATCTCCAAAGGTATTAACCGAAGCAGCTTTATCCGCCGCATGGGTGCTTTCTCGCAACAGATGAGCAATCTTAGTGGACGCATCAGCAATAGCGGTTACGACGGAAACAAGCGCAGGATCTTTCAATCCACAAAGCTTGTCGGACAAAGACGGGGTGAGCGACGAAATGAACGCCGTCGAAGCTTCAAGCAAGTCAGTCATGGTTCGGGATATTTGATAACAGGGAGTACGTTCGAAGTCGAAGAAAGAAACGTCAACTGCGAAGCGAAAGAGGGTAAACTGAAGGAAGCTCCTTATCTACCACCTTAAAAATTTACGGATTGCGTTAACTCTGTGGGCTGCACCTGCACCTGAGCGCAACGGAGAAATGTAGGAGAATCAACATGGTTGATCACCGCATATCTGGGTCTGAGGGAGCTGACGTCAGTGACGTGGATGCAGCGAGTGGCGCACCTGGCGGAGAAATGCTGATTGTGCTCGGGACTCTGCCAAACGCACAACGGAGAAACAGGAAGTACAGTGCACGTATGAAAGTACCCGGCGCCCTTGGCAGGACAGGAAGGCGCCACTGTTATGGAAGAGCAAAAATATCGACCCTGGCAGGACTTGAACCTGCAATCTCCGGATCCGTAGACCGATGCCTTATCCAATTTGGCCACAGGGCCCGAACATTGACTGCTCTAGAGCGGGCCATGACATGGAATTTATCCTGAATGAAGGATATATGTCATTGAACTGTCCGCGATAGATCCATGATAACGGTTTTGCTTCCAAGAACCAATATGAACGTCGTCGACCAACGCGAACAGCTCGCTGTTCTTGCTGCGTCAGCGATACCGCACACTTCAAACAGCAATTTAACGAACTAGACGCTGTTGTCGACCGTGCCTTTATCATTGTTATTGGTTTTGACAACGTCGGTCATCAACGGATCAACATTCCAAGTTCCCCGGACCAAGCGGAACCGCACAATCATCAACCGATGGGCAAATCAACAAGCATGTCATCAACACAGAAAGTATTAGCAAACGCGCGCGAAATATTGTCCACGCTCACCGACGTGCTAGAATCTCAAGGACTATCGTCTCGCAAAGCAAATCTTCTCTCCTACCCCCTAGCCGTGTTCATAGTACTTTTCACGCCGGTATTTCTACTCTCCGTTCTGCTATCAGCTCTGATTCTACTTGGATGCATATTGGCCATAGTAGCGGCAGCGCTAACGACGTTGTTGATCATGTGCGTTAGCACTATGTTCATAGTTATCACTTTTGCCGCATGCCTGTCATTTGTTTTTATCATCTCTCTCATGTTTTCTGTCTTTGCTGTTTTCGCTATCGCCGCTTTTGCTGCCTTTTGTATCGTGTTGTACTGGCTGTTAGGATTGTTGGCTTCTCGTGGATGGGTTCCTGCTCAGAAGCTTCATTCTCGCGCATACAATGCGATTCCTGTTCTCAACGCTGTCCCAGAACCCAGATATGTTGCCTGCGGAGATAATCTCAAGTCAACGTTTGTATCGAGCTCCTAGCCCACAGCATAACCTTCTTCGTCGCGTCCCCATCGTCAAAATAAGCTTTGGCAACATGCTTACATGCTACAACTCCGAGCGCGTTGCCCAAAAGTCGCGGTCCGTTATTCGTTCCACTAGAATTTTAGCGATGGCTATCTCCTTTCGTAAACGAGCATTCCAAGAACCTCACTATGCATTCCCCACGCACCACAAGCCCCGACAACCACAGGCCTTGCCGGAGAGCACAAAATTGGAAGCACCTGGAAGACGTAGCAGACCACGACAGAACAACGCTCTACGAGCCAGCAGGATTTTCACCCCACCCAAACCTAGGGCCATCTGGACCATCTCTCCATTTTTCTTCCGGGTCTTCCTCATCAGATGGAATCTGATCCCACCACAAGACCGACTTGAAAACAATCTCCCTACATGTAGGACATGGAATTATCCTACGTCCCAGACACATTCGACATTGTGACGAACTAACAGTATCCATTATGTTCAGCGTGAAAAATCCCGTTGCGTTACAAACTGGACAGTCAATCTCACCTTTTCCAGAGCATTGAACGCATGCAGGGTCTCCGTCTACTTCGAAAGTATTTGGCAAAGAGATTTGAACGTCGTCATCATGCTCAGCTTGTTTGAGCGAATCTGACGCGCCTTCTTCTTTCGTTTCGTCGCTAGAACTTTCTGAAGGCGTTTTAGCTTGCTCAGCCATGATACGAACCCTTTGCCTCCTCGCAACGGCCTGCCGCCCATAACGACTGCTCAGCGGTCGCAAAGACGACAGGCGTGGAAACGAAAGCGACGAAAAGGTGGTGGATGAACTCGGTGGACAAACTGGCAGGAAAGTGGTTCTGGCGGCATTTGAATGTGTGAGGATTTGATGATGTCGCATGATACTGAGGAGAACAGCGGCACGGATCGTTTCGTTTGGACGGTAAGCGCGTGGCAGAGTTGTGGTCGGGTGTCGGGGATTGACGAAGCTCAAGGCTCTTGAAGGCGATGCGGGAGGGTTGCGGAGGTGCGGAACGAATAGGCGATTTCGATAGGGTTTTGTCATTGGCCCTCCGAGATTGGGCGATGGGTTGGCGTGGTAGCCTCGATAGCCGCATGCATGTCCGCGGTAAGACGGTTACTGAGTTCGGTGACCTCATCATTTCGTACGTCACGTGCATTTCTTGCACAGCCATGCATTTCTCATGTATCCCCCGGATCACGACAGTGTTCACTCGCATTGCAAGCCCATCAATTGCGCTGAGCACAAGCTGCTGCGGTAATACTGTACTCGCGTCGTACGATGCGGAATGACTCTGACAAGGATGTGAAGACGGCCTCTGGTTGTACGCACATCGCACATTTGTCAAAGCCAGAGGAGCTGTTGCCGCAGCTCTACAATCCAGGTCCGGCGATATCATCAATTAACGCCCAGCGCCACACGGCGCAGCGGAAAGGCTAAGCCACGGCCCATGGGTTCCACGCCTTTAATTCAGGAGCGCCTCACTTGAATTCGATCAAACTCGGAGCCAGATCACAGTACACGCGTACCAGCGTGATCAAATTCGATGCCGAATGGATCACGCAACCATTAATTGCACTTCCAATGGCGCATCTTTCATCTTCGCGGATAGGCTGAGAGCAGACATTTGCGCCACATTTCATATCGCCGATTACCAGCAAACGTGCTCCTGCAGTCACCTTGGGCCGTTTCCCACCGGTTTACTTCCCTACATCACCCCTCTCCCCTCCCCGTTCCGTGACGCCGATTGAATTATCAGCGACAGCTCTCTCTCCGTGGCGCTGGCTCCTCGACTCCCCGCCGTACATCGACGCCGTATAAAAGCCAAGCTTCTTGCTGCCCCTCATGGCTTTTCCGGCAAGCGCTTTCTCCAACCTCCGTCAATCGCTTCCTTCGCACTCTGAATTTCTCACGTTGGCCTGAAAGTTGCTTCCGTCATGCCTCGTCCCATTGCCATTCTCGCTACTCTTGCCGTTGGAACGGCTGCTCGTCTCCTTATCCCCCATCTTCCCTTCTTCCGCAAGCGCCGCAATCAAGAAGACCCCGGAACCCCTCAATTCGAAGACGTCACCGATGAAGAGGATGCGACCCACTCCGAACAAGACTCTGCAACGGGTCTGTCCCTTTCCTCCTACCGAGCTGGTCCGTCTCACACCCGCCGAGTGCCCTCGCAACCTAAGCCCGTCCTCTGCGCGGCCGATGTTTTGAATTTACTGGAAACGATTGCCCCGCGATCAAACCTATGCCATCACAGCCCATCCCAGTGCACCTTTTGCCTGGAAGACGTCAAAGAGGGGCAGCTAACTCGAACCACTCCGTGCAGACACGTCTTCCACGCCAACTGTTTGGAGCAATGGGCTCTGCACGCCACCACCAAACTGATGAACGCCGGAATGTATACCGTTGCGCGCGATGGCGTTGTGCGCTGCTCTGCCCGTTTTCCGTCATGCCCCAACTGTTCCTCACTTCTGGACGTCGTACCGAGGCCAGTATGGAGCTTTTTTCTACTCTCTGCCGTCACTTCCTCTCTCTCCCTTTCTGACAATCGTCATGCCGCCAGGATGTATCCTTCAGGCATGGTGGTCCGGGACGATGTGCTACGTCCCATGTATGTGCGCATTCCGGTTGAGGAAAGTCAAGAAGCCTCGGATTGGATTGAAGCAATTGATGATGATGAAAATTCTGTATCATCCCGAGAGGATGGCTTTCGTCAGATTGGTATGACCCCTCTTGTTACTACCCCTGCACGAACCCGAGCCGAACAGCGTGGATTTGGCAGAACTGATACCCGTCTTGCATATGCCTCTCAGTTATCTACCGGTTATGACCACTAAGCGCCGAAGACTTTCCCAACTCATTTTGAAGTCGTCTGTGTGGTGTCGCCGGCCAAGCCTCCCCTACCC
>JASCIV010000025.1:0-73539 GCA_030374735.1 Gracilaria caudata
GTGGCGACGGTGGCGGCGGTGGCGGCGGTGGGGCGGCGGGCGGTGGGTGGTGGAAGCGAGCTGCGGGCGTGCGTCCGGGCGTTTACACACAACGCACGAGGCGCACATCTCGCACGACGCTGCTTTTTTTTTCGCTTATTACAAATTGGCGCCAAATCGCAGTACGACGCGGCTAACTGTCGTGTGCGAGCTGTCCAATGCGCGCGCGACAAGTGCGCGACGCGCGCACACCTGTTGCCTGCCATTTACAGTAAGTAACACTGTGCACAACCCTTGCTGCGCGCCGATGCGCTCCCCGCGGCGGCCGCGGCGGACGCTGCGGCGGCGCGCGCGCGTGCAAGGTGGGCAAGGTGCACTTTGTTGTGGCCCTGACACGTTTGCCACGCACGGCGAATCATTCGCGCAGCGCGCGTGCGAACTTTGCATTGTGCCCTTCACCCGCGCGCGTGTCGCGCGCGCATTGGGCGCCGCGTCGCGCGTTGGTGCGCAACGTGGCCGGTGCGCGAGTGCCGTGCGCGAGTGTGGGGCGCTGTGGTGGTGTGTTGGCGTCACTTGGCGGCTGCGCGTGCGCGCGTGCGCGCGTGTGCTTGGCCGCGCAGCTGGTTGCTTTTTTGTTTTCCATTCTAACGTACCGTTCGTAACCCTTCTTGTCCCCGTCGTACTTGTGCTCGTGCCGCGCTTGGTGTTGCTCCTTGTTGCAGACAGCTGTTGGTTGCGCTTTCCGCCGCTTGTTTTGTGTCTGTTCACCGCCGCGCCACCCTCGTGCTCTCCCCCACAGTCGCCCTCCTTGTTTGCTTGCGTCTCTTACCGTTCAACATCTTGTCATTCTAATAAGTCTTCTGAGCAACAATTCTTGCTACTTATTCCTCCTCCTCTTGCACAGCTGCCTCCCTGCGAAGTCTCTGCTGCTTTTTTTGTCGTTCCGCTTTCGTTCGCACCATGTCCTTCCCGCCGTACAAACGCCTCAAGGCCTTTCGTCGTCGTCGCAACGCCATCACCAATTCGCTCGACCTAACCCGCTCGCTAACTATCCACCTCACCACCTGTCTAACTGTTCGTGTCGCCCTCTCCTTCTCCTCCGCGCCCTACTATGCCGAGCTGCGCGAGGATGTGCTGCTTCTATACCCCGTCGCTCAGCTTGTTCACTTTGCCTCAGGCATGTTCACCTTGCATTCCGTTCAACGTCAGTCGCACACCACTCTGTCGTCCATCGCCCAAAAGATCCCCGCAAAGCGCGTCATCTCGTTTGCCGTGGAGGCCACCCGTTTTTTCCAGCGTTCTGACAAGCTTGTCATCGTCAAAACGAAGGGTAAACCCAGCGTCCGCCTCATTTTTGACTCCGCTCATGAAACGGACACCTGGATGCAAGCCATAGCCGCCACTCTCAACAGAGAAAAGAAACATCTCTCCCATTTCAAGCTCGTCAAGCACGTGGGAAAGGGCGCCTCGGGCCGCGTTTACAAGGTTCTTGACACAACCACCAACGAAACACTGGCGTTGAAAGTCATTGATAAGGCGTACGTGTTCGAAACCGAAAGCTCGTACCGTCACGCCATGGACGAACGCATCGTACTGCAAATTGTGCGCGACCATCCGTTTGTGCTTGACATGCGATACGCCTTTCAAAACGCGAAGCGCCTCTTCCTCGTCACCGAGTATTGTGGAGGCGGCGACATGTTTGAATTCCTCAACCAGAGACCCACTCCCCTGCGCGAAGAGGCCGCCCGTTTTGTGGCGTGTGAAATCATTCTGGCCATCGAACATATCCATAATCTCGGCATTGTTTACCGTGATTTGAAGCTGGAAAACATCCTCATTGATGCCGATGGACACATTCGCCTGGCCGATTTTGGCCTTACAAAGGTGCTGCGCCAGGACAATGGCAAACTTTGTCGTACAAACACCTTCTGTGGTACCAAGGAATATGTGGCCCCGGAAATGATCCGTGGTGACTCATACGACATGTCTCTTGACTTTTGGGCCCTTGGTATCCTCTTGTACGAGATGATGTCAGGAAAAACCCCTTTCTATCATGATGACCACGACCAAATATATGATCGCATCGAGAAAGCGCCCATCTTCTTCCCCACCGACCTCTCTTCTGAGGTGCGCAGTTTAATTGCGTCGCTTCTTAAACGTCGCCCCAGGGAGAGACTTGGAACGGGAAGCATGGGTATCGAGGAAATTAAGCTGCATGATTGGTTCAAGGATGTGGATTGGGAGGCAGTGAGGGCCAAAACGGTGGAAAGCCCGTTGCGAACGGGTCTTCGTTTCCGTCGCGAATCCTTGGATGATACGCAGCTTAGCGCCAGAGCCAAAAAGCGCCGCCAGGAACAGCGGAAAGCGATGGCTGCCGTTGAGGAAGACCTCAAGGCGGACAGAAAGTACGTGGCGTTACTCGGCTCTGGCGTGCATCTTGCGAACCGCGTGAAAGCGCCCATGGAGAAACGCAGGGGTGGGATTCTCGCCGGGTATTGCTTCCGCTCGCCTAAACCCGGTAAAACGACGGCGGTGGAAGCTGTGACGCACCCGAATCTGTGCGCGATGATGAAGGAGGTTTCTGAGGAGTCTGCGTCGGAATCTAAGGTGGAGGCGACTGGAAGCGGATACATGTCGGATTCCACTTCTGCTGCAGCGTTGATGACGGCAACCACTCCTGCGGAGAGTGAGAAGGATGTGCCAAGAACTAGGACAAACTCTCATGGATCTCATGGTGCACCATCGCCGGCGATTTTAGAGGGCGATCCGAATGATGTTGCGGTGGTCCCTCCAAAGACCATCCTGCCTGTGGATCCCGTCAAGGTGAAAGGAAGTAGTGTGTCGATGCCTGCGACGCCTGCGATCCCGTCAGTGGTCAGTCCCACGACAAAGACAAAGGAAGTGAAATCCAGTTCGAGTGCACCGCCCACGCCGCGGGCAGAATCGTTCCAGCTTCCGCCTTCTCATCATTTCCCCCACCTTCAAGCTTTGCTGAAGTCAGCCAGCGATGAAAGCGCGAATTCCGACAAAGACTCGGCAAACGTTGCGGGCGTTCCTGTGGATACTGTCATGAACGCCAGAATTGAAGGCGCTAATATTAGTTCCGAATCTACTCACGTCGAAGAAGAGGTTCACGTGGCAGGTGTGCAACGCGAAACGGCTATTGTGACTGATCAACCAATGGAGAATGATTGCGGGGACCCAGCCACTGGCGTACCGGACGCGTTGGAAGAAAATGAGGAAAGCGACGATCACAGCAAGAACGCTTGTGATGTCGATCAACTCGAGGTAGTGTCAAAATATGAAACCGCTGAAGAGCCACGATCTGAACAAGAAGGAACTACATTGTTAGCAATTGTATCAGAGGACTTTACAGAAGATAACAGTCGGAGAAATAATACTAGTGATGGACACTCGGCAAGGAATGGCGAAGACGGTATCGCTTCCGTTGATGTTCACGAAATAAGGGAGGCGTTGGGTTTGCCATCGTCCAAAACAATTCAACAAAGTTTGGGTGAATCGGGAGTGGCCGAAGACGATTCTGCGGAAGATCGGAGTGTGCAAGTTATCGAGGAGATGGTGAAATCTGCAAGCGAAGCTGGGGCTAAATGGGTCGATGAGACTAGCCGCGAAACTGCTTCTGAGAAACTACCCACGAAAACAAATGCAATCGTTAATGAATCGCCATCATCCCCACGCTCAGACCCAACGCTGGGAGACAACCCCAAAACGACCCACGCAATTCCGAAAAAGCCTGAAGTTCAGCTTCGAGAAATCAACGATTCTCAATTGTGTGATGTTAGCTCACTTGTGACAGAAATGTGCATTGCAAATCCCTTTGTGCCGTCACCGACATCTGTGCAAGATGTAGCTGGCGCTGGAAATGTACCAGGATGATGAACTGAAATGGATGGTTTCAGAGAACAAAGCGCACAATGGCGCAATCGCAGTCAATCTCCTCATCGACCCCGATCACTAAACTAACTGACATGATGTATTATATTTCCTATTACTTGTCAAACTTCATTGGAGTAGATAACCTACCTTTGTATATGCAAATTATTTCGTTAGTGCTCTGAGTTAAGTTTTGCCTTCAGCGCTCCCAAACCGAGGTAAGCGCGCACGGAAATGATAGAAATCACTTATCGACATGCCATGAGCATAGCAATAGAAAACAACAAATGAAAACAAAGAGGTGAAGAGCGATGAAGGTATCACCTCATCACAATAATCTCGTATACGCCAACAGGCTCCACGTTGGACGGCAATACTTGCTCGGCCGGAACTCCGCGGTTGGGTTCACCTCTTCTCTTGAACGCGAAAGCAGTATACAGATATGTGGCGTCCCACTGGTTTGGTTCAATAGACCCATTTTCATCCAACACACGGAAAATGAACCACATACTCCGGACAGTCTTCAACGCTTTGGTCCAGAGTGAAATTGTAGCGAATGCCGTAGGGCTTGTGTTTTGGGAAGCGTTTTGCTTTGAACAAGGGATCAAGTCGCACCCCATATACACTATTAGACAGGGCAATATCATCCACCGCTCGTAATTTTCGCAAAAGTACGTTGGAATCGACGGTCGTTCCGATGAAAAAGCCGCCGGGCTCGAGACGATCCGTGACGTTTTTCATCAATTGTCGCACTCGCGCCTCGTTCTCGAAGGCGTAGTGAATGGCAAACTGGCAGCTTACAACGTCAAACATAATGTCACTGAACAATACGGAAAAAAAGTATCAGCTTCAACAACAACAGGACTGGATGATATACTGGAGGAGCTTCGTAACAGGTTAGCACAGTCGTAACTTCCTTACAAAACGACATCATTAGATAAGAAAAACTCTCTCCATTCCATTGCAGTCTTTGTTAGTCGGTATCGTGTGAAATTGTTGGCATCTGACCGCTCGGGAACATCTGATGCATCTCTTTTTGACATATGGGTTATCCTCGTTTACGTCGACTTTCAAGCATTTTCCTGGCCCGCACATAATCTCTTTTCACGCGAAAGCTCGCTATGGATGCAAGGTACAAGAACCCCGAATCCGATGAACTATCAGAGTCGTCGCCGCTAGAGATCGTGAGTACATTATGCCAAGTGTTTGAGAGTGAACACGCGTGTCACTGATGATAGCAGGAAGCAATAGCTCCGCCTGAGGCGACGTAAGCAAGCCGAAGGCAGCGAGCGGGTCGTGGCGCGATGTTATAATATGATCACTGTGGGTGTATAGTCGCACCTTTTGGGCGCTTTGGGCATGAGAAGAACGCAAGGCCGAGGTTAGGGAGCCGGCACAACATCCCGGCGACCCCGCGGCGCTGAACAAACCTCTACTACAAGGGTAGAACGCTACCAGTAGAGCGTTTATGCACAGGGGGCACAGGATCATCCTGCGCGGGGCGGCAGTGCTACTGTATTTGGTTGTTTCAAGGGTTCTTGTCACGGCCCCTGCGGAGTCTGCGCTGCAGACCTGACCTGTACACCAACCCTTGTGCGTAAGTATGCCCAGGACTACCGAACGTAAGTGAAATATAAATCTTAACTTGCAACTCTCAACGTCGCAAGCAGACGAACATCACTGCCAGGAACAGTGAAGGCGTTGGAAGCAATTGAAGAATCGGACACGGACATGATGAGGGGTTCAGCATTCATTTGTGCATACGCTGGCACTTCCAGAACAGCGCGCATGGCGGCACCCAAACTCATATCTCGTCGCGATGCGATGATAGCGATATGTTCGGTGATCACTGCTGCGGCTGTTCCTAAAGCAGTTCGGAGTGAACAAATGTTACCAGCTGGCGCCGCTCAGTTCACTCGAGTCCTGACGGCTCAAAGACAATGGGAGAGTCTAGGAACGGTGCTGAACAGCGGTCGAACATTGGAGGACCAAGAATGGGAAAGCATGCGCGGAATTCTACGGGCCGTATACCAAGTGAGTGGTGATATGGAGTACCTAACAAAACCGTGGAGCAAACAGGACAAACAAACGGCTGCAAAGGACATCAACGCTTTACGAATGACTCTGAAACAAATGGACGAGCCAGCAAAACAAAGACAACTAGAAGAGTTCAAAGCAAAGTACGATCAAGTACAAAGTTTACTGCAGCGCTTCCTGAGCACATTCAGCGAGGCAAGTTCAGCAGACATGCCGCTCGAACTTTAGTTACGGCGCTGATCATACTCTCCAAGAAAGTCTTCCTTGTTTTGCGAGCCATCGAACTGAAGGTAAAACACAAGGAACACGGCGGGAATAAGAACAAGAGGCAGGAACAGAAGCGGTGAGTCGATACCAAGACCCTCGCCAGTACCCTCGGTAGCAAGCGTGGGCGCGACGGCGGCCACAGCGGTAGGTAGCGCAGCCAGACGAGCAGCGTGCTTTCTCAGCGACATGCGCGGCGCCCGGCGCGTAGAGACAGCGGCGGCTACGGGTCGCGATGCGAGCGGGAGAGAGGTGGCGGGAACGAATGCGGAGACCATCTTGCTGCAGAGCCTGGGGTAGGCAGGACGGGGGGGCGGCGCGAGTGGCGTGAAGCTGCGGGAAGCTGTGCGTGGGGCACGTCGACGCTTTCCAGATAAGATAGATATGACGGGATCTGAACCACGGCACATCACGCGCATCTCGCACCTCGCGTCTGGGCGTGTGGTGTGCGCCATATCTGCGGCTGATGGCCACGTGTGCACGTGCCGCGCTGGCGAGGCGCCAGGTGCGCGCGGCTCATTGGCGGATCCGTGAGCTCGGCGCCATCAACGCGTCGTGTCGCCACGCCACGCCACTCTTCGATCTGCCGCAGTGCATCTTGAGCCGTTCAAGTGAAGAGTTGTCCCGGGCGCGGCGAAGAAGGGGCCGCAGTGTCTCCGAGAGGGTGAACCGCTTGTCGATCGAAATGGAGCGCAAAGATAGCCATGACTTGCGATTCAAGGTGGCTGCCGCCGCCGCGGCCGTGCAGCTCACGTTCCAGGAGAAGATGCTTTCCGGCGCCATCGCCAGAGGTGTTGCGCAGACCATTTTGCATCCCGTCGACGTCATGCGCACCCGTCTGCAGGCGCGGAATGTGAAGACTCCATTGAGACCGTCCGTGTTTTTTAAAGGTGTCATTCCACAAATCGTGCTCGCCATTCCGGCAGGGGCGCTGCAGTTCGTTGCGTTTGAATCCGCGAAGGAAAAGTTGTCAACTTTGATCCCGGACGAGAATCTGTCGCAGACACGCATTTTGCTTGCGGGTGCCTTTGGTGCATTGGTTGCTGCAACATGTCGTATTCCGCAAGAGGTTCTCAAGCAACCGCTTCAGGCCGAGATTTATCCCAATGTGTTTGTCGCGCTCAGAGAGACTGTGGGCAAGTCTGGAATTGGTGCGTTGTACAAGGGCTCTATAGCTACAATATCGAGGGATATTCCTTGGAATGCACTTTCTTTCATGTTTCACGGACAGGGAAAGAAGATTTTCAAGTCTGTCAAGGCACGTGATCCTGCGAACGACGAAAATCTTGCTATAGCTGGCGTCGCTGGTGCGCTCGCCGCCATCATACTTACTCCTATTGATGTTGTGAAGACTCGTATCATGACACAGACGGCCGGATCTGCGGTATATTCGGGTGTTATTGGAACTTTGCAGAAGATTGTTAGGGAAGAAGGCGCTGCTACTTTGATGAAAGGCGTCATTCCAAGAATTGTCTTCCTTGCTCCTCTTGCTGGTATTACGTTTTCAGTATATGAAGCGGTTGCTGCTAACATCAAGAAAAGAAAGACTGTTGTGGAACCTGTCGCATACAACTCCTTACAAGATGCGTTTATCACTCACTTGCAACCAGGATACAAGAACAAGAAGCGTTCGTCCACCCTTGCACTGCGTTTTTCAAAATCCAATGTTAGACTGGCGTCCGCCAATACTTGCTCGTATGGAATGTGTATGGGCGATTATGATTCTCCATCTCCGTTCGTCTTCTCTTTATCCGCATAACCTTTTTCATGATTTTTTTGTTCTCCTATCATCTTGTTTTCAATTGTAGTTCACAAGGCAGATCAATTTTTGTCTCATCTAGTCATAGACGAAGGGCAACCATTATATTTCCATTCTTCGGCGTAAAGGAGCCACGTCAATGGAAAAATGGAACCCCAGGTACTTTTCAGTTTTTGTAAAAGAAAGAAAGTCCCTCACCGAGATAAACACATCAACATATGATACATTTTCACAGCATATACTTGCCGTACTCCCTGGAATAAACGGTGAACACGAGATCACCTACTTCGTTTCTAGATTCGGGGTATACTTGTATTTGTTACTACAGGAATCATCACCGGGAGACAACTTTGTCGAGCAAGGATAACGAAGGGAAGGGAGACTACAGCAACAAGAAAACCCAATATTGCTGTTCAATCGTACAAAGGGGTTTGTAGAAAGACGGAGGGGGACCCCAAAACGCTGCCAACAACACAAGTTCAGAAGAGGTGCTCAGCGGACACAGAGATGTTCATCCAGAAGGCAATACAGGAAACACCGGTTTAGAGAAAGTTAAAGGACTTTACAGGCGTTTACAACGAAAATCTGTAGTCAAAAATGCGCGTTTCGCTTCAAAGCAGCTATGCCTTACCCATAACAACGAATGAACGCTGTTGATCCTTTCTCGGCACTCTGCCCCTTCTTCTCAAGATACTTCTGATGGTACTCTTCGGCAGTGCAGTAGTTCTTAATCGCAGTAACCTCTGTGACGATTTCTTTCGCATGCCTTGCAGACGCATCGGAAACCCACTGTCTAACTTCTTCGGCTTGTTCCTCATCTGAATAGTAGATAGCACTTCGATATTGTGTGCCAACATCATTTCCCTGCTTGTTCAATGAGGTAGGATCATGGCGAGATTCCCAAACATTCAGAAGCTGCTTCAAAGTCAAAACAGACGGATCATACCACACTCGGACTACCTCGGTCGCACCCGTTGCTCCGGTGCAAATGGCGTCGTAAGTAACTCGCGCCATCTTTCCATTAGAATAACCTACCTCGGTCTTCAAGACACCTACAACGCGCTGGAAAGCCAATTCGACACCCCAGAAGCAACCAGCGCCAAAGACAATCTCCTTGGTTTCGGTGGTTTGTTTCCCTTCGCTGGTTGCATTGACGGGCTCGGCAGCATCTACTTCAGTTTGTTCTTCGGCAGAAAGTACCTCTGTCGAAGCCGGTGATGAAATCGACGCCGCTGCACTGGTGAGCATAGGAATGAGTTCGTTACGGGCATCAAGCCCATGCACATCATCGCAACCACCCACATGCTTACCAGCAATGAAGATGTTGGGCACCGTCCGCTGTCCAGTCTTCTGCAACAGATACTGCTGCATAGCAGCACCATCGGTACCCATTTCATCCAATTCGTACACCTTCATTGGCTGCAGAGATTCGACCGCAGCAATACGCTCTTGCAGAAGACCTTTAGCGCGCATACAAAACGGGCAGTATGACTTGCTGAACACCATCACAGTATTGTCCTTGATAGCGCTTTCAACAGCTCCTGCAGCACGGTCCGGTTTCGGAGGTGCAAACCGTTGAGGGAATTGATGGGCAAGTCGTTGGGGGGCCTGAGTGAGCATTTGCACCAAGACGCCGCGGCGGGCGTAAGACGCAATATCATCACCGCCGCCAACCGAAGACCCGCCTATGAAAACGTTGGGCACCGTGCGTCGACCGGTTGTTTGCGCAAGGTAGTTCTGAATCTGATAGCCAAGCGAGCCCATTCTGTCCAGTTCGAAGACCTTGGGAACTGGGGGGTTGGAAATCTTCTTGAGAGCAGCACGAATGTTCGACTTGGCGCTCTGACAATACGGACAGTACGTCTTGCTGAAGACGACGACGGGATTGGTTTGAACGGCCTCGTCTACCAAGGTGGCGACTTCTGATTTCCCGTTTTGAAGCGCAGCTTTTCTTGTAACGTTACCCATGGCGGAAAGAAGTTTGTTGTTGAAGAATTAGTCAAGAGTACGAAATGAAAGATACGAGCACACAACTGACGGACGGAAGTTGTGGACAGCGGCGCGCGCGCTTAAGTAAAGACAAAATAAGGCAGAGAGAGAGAAAAGTGAGAAGTCTGTAGCGGAATGGGAGAAAAAGGCGGCACAGTGCATGTGGGATGCAGCGGGGATGCAACGTCACGCAGGGGCAGCAGACCAGTGCAACGGGCGCATGCGACGCGGTGCAATTGGGCCTGTGTGGGGAAGAGGAGCAGCCACCAGCAAACCGCATGCAGCGCCGCATGTGAACGGAGTGCTCACACGTTGCAGTTCAGGCCGCGCTTTCTTCAGAAGATCGACTGCGCGGGGCTGGGCGTTTCGGGAGCCCAGTTCGAGTTCAGCGCTGCATGAGCACAGCATGCAACTTGCAGGTGCAGCCTGTAGGCCACATACTTCACGATCACAACTTAAAAAGTTATCCTTATACTGGTAGTACGACGGTACAGTACGCTGCCACTTTCGAACTTTGGAATCCGAAGGGTTTGTTGCTGTAATTGTTTCTGAAGCCGTTATAGATGCTCGCAGGGGCAGCGGAATACCTTACCATCAGTGTTCCAACACATAAATATGATGATCCAGAGAACAATTTCGTCCAGAAACAGCCAAATGTCCAGCTCCACAGGAACGATAATTGCACGTCCCTGAATACAGTATCTAGTAGCTTCCGAACGCCGAGCATTTTTGTCGAGAAATCGGCTCCACTCTATCGCGTCCCCAAAAGACACATCAGTCAAGTGGACGACGATGATTCGCAGCTTGTGGCGCCCATGTCTCGAAACCGCACCATTCTGATGCGGACCCGAGCTGCAATGGACGTGATCATGACAACAAACACTTCAAACCTCGTTCATCTTCTGGGTACGACGATACCGACCCGGTATTATCATACAGTAACATCAATAATATTACCTTCGAACATCATCTACTAAACAGTGCTTGATGAAATCTTGATCGCAACCACATGATGTGGTCACCACAACACCACGGTACGAAGGTAGTGTTCCGCAAGTGCATCATGCACCTGATGATCATGCGCCTCTCACGGGGCGCTCTGAAACGCAATTCGCTAGTAATATCATTTTGAATTCAGCCTGCTTTCCCTCCCGCCAATCGAAACGCGCTACCGCATCCGTCAACCCTCTGTACCCTGCCATCCAGTCCCTGGGCAGTCCCAGCGCTCCCACATTCCATCTCCTACCCTCGCTCAGCCCCACAGCAAACCGCTCCACGATGTCTTCATCATCACCGCCTCCTACACAAACCCCCTCTCAAATTTTCGCGCACCTGATGGCAACCGGAGCTATAGATCGTTTTCGCAAATCTCTGGAAAAACTCATCAATCCTCTCTCACAAGCAAGGCATCAGTCTATCTCGCTGGCAACCGAATCGTTTCTACACAGCTTACCTTCGGCTCAACATGTAATTTCAAATCCAAAACAACTTCTGCAGGACGCTAAACATGCAACCATGACTTCTGTTCGTGAAGATGTAATCAAAGACGTTCAGCAAACCGCTGTGTCAGACGCTGCTGCCGACCTGCGACGAGCTCTGAGGCATGCATTTGATAATATTGTTAACCCTCCCAAAGAACAACCTACACCAGCTCCACAGTCTATCCAATCATCTCCCTCTCAACCATCGACATCTCAGCCTCAACCTACACATGACGAGCCGCCTGCAAACGCAAATGCAAATGCTCCTTTCTCTCTAACTGCGAAAAGCCTCAACCCTGAACAAGAAAACAAAGACGAAGCCCCCAAGCAAACTCTATCGGTGAGCAATCAAACACCTCCAGCAAATAATCAAAACGGTCAACAGTCTCAGCGGTCCCGTGAACCAGAGATACACATACGAATCAAAACACCTGAGTCTCTACCAAAACAAAACCCGCTGTTGAACAAGAATGAATCTACCCCAAGGATGCATACCATTCCGACTGATTTGTTCCAGACGGCCCACAACATTCTTGAGCTCAAGGAGAAAGAGAAAGAGGCCGGTTCTTCTGCGGCGAAGGAGAACAAGAAAAGCGAGTCTACTCATACCCAAGCGGCGAAGGAGCATCCGTCCCCAAGTCGGAGCGACGGTCAAACGCTCGAGGAAGATGACCGGCCGACATCGAAGTCTCCTGGCGATCATCAAGGAGAGGCAACAAATAGTATTGCTTTGCGGGGCTCCCCACATAGAGTGGGCAAAGAAGAAGCGGCGGAGGAACATGCGGGTGACGCAATGAATGAAAGCAATGTGGGCCAAAGTTCTTGGCACGCACCTGAAACTTCTGCCGAGAAGGGGTCGGCGAGAGCAAAGGAAACTACGGAGGTACCACGGAGAAAGCACGGCGTTACGATTGAGCCAAAGAGCACATCCGTGGTTGAGAGCGAACTTGTCCAGCGCATGGAGGATAACATTCCTGACGAAATTAAGACTGCACAGACGGAGAGACGGAAACGCCGAAAGTCCCTAGCAAAGCTTGAGGCAGATCATGTTGGGACCCACAAGCGTCGAAGGAAATCACAGCTTCAGCGTGAGGCTCGTGCTGAGGGAGAAGAGGATCGAGTATATAAAAGGAAACGGGGTCGGAAAGAAACAGCACCTGCTCCACTCAAAAAGCCACTCAAAGCTCGTCGACAGAACGACAGTTTGGCAGGCACGGGTAGTGAGCGTTTCATAGAGAAACGTTCCAGTAGAAAGAGAGGAAAGGGCTCCGAAAAAGCGATTAGCCCTGCCGTTGCCGCTCTCGTTGATCCTCAGAATCCAAATCGTCGGAGAGGTTACGAGGTTTCGAAACCGTCTTATGTTCCAGAAGATTATGAAGCGCAAGCTCGAGTACTACAAATCCTGGAGAACTTGCTTGAGAGTGAATATTCTTCCCCGTTCGCAGAGCCGGTGGATCTCGGGGATGAGGGACAATCTTCGTACTTACGAGAAATCAGGAATCCGATGGACCTTGGTACCATCGTGAGACGTTTGAAGGAAGGGACGCGGCAACTAGGGTTCTTCAACAATGTCAACGAAGTGCTTGCGGATATTGAGCTTGTGTGGTGGAATTGCGCCCACTTCAACGGGGCGTTTGATCCTATCGTAGAAGATATGAATCGTTGCAAGGCAGAGTTAACTGTGCATATCGAGAGTTCGGTGCTAATTGGCGAGAAAGCGGTCACGCAGAAATTGCCGTCAACGACAAATGAGGAGAGCGATAAGATGCTAATTGAGACGCGCGAAGAAAGACCACAGGGCCATCTGATTGCTAGCAATGTGAGACGAAAGCAACAAGTGAATAGAAGCAGAAAGGTGCCATCAGATCTGAACGATGGACGGTTGCTTGGGAAACCAGGGGTAATCTTCCGATATGTCGAAGACGAGGCGGGTAACAAAAGAAAGGAGTGGTCTTCGTGCCAAGTAACGGATTATGACGCTACAAGCAGAAGCTACACTCTTCGGTGGGGCGACGAAACAGAGACAAAGAATGCCACCATCGGTGTCGGTTGCATGTTCAATATACATAGATTTAGAACCGATTAAACATCATCGCACTCTTCAGGACAAGTTACGGTTTGAGCAATCGAAATAGGGCTGGCGAAATTATTGTACATCAAGCTGTGGTGAGCGCAAGTCACGAAGGAGTAGCCATAACATCGGTAAATAACTGCGAGTCCACTGAACATCATTGCGACTTGTGGTCCTTGCTCTTCGCATCTTCGAAGCTGTGTCCTACTTCCTTCGACACGAATTCAGTCTCCTGGAGGGAATCCTACCACAACACACTGATCAACCCAAAGTTCAACTGAGGTGGCGTTAAATCCTTATGCTCGCCAGGCTGAGCTGGCAACGTCACTGCGCGCGTACCTTTGACCGAACGTCCTCGAAAGCATTCAGAAGTTCTGAATTAGTTCTGAATCAGAACACACATCATACTTCAAAAATGTAACGTTTCCCTTTATGATACATGAGCCTCCAGGATTTGATTCAACAGTATCCCCATAGGTTTTTAGCATTCTTGAAGAGAGCAACCTTTCTGTCCAGAAAAGCTTACCTCAACCTAGTAATCGAAGGTTGTTGTCCGAAATAAAGATGTATGAGCCGCAAGGCCGGAAGGAATTCAGTCTACGATGGAACGTTAGCCCTCCTAACTCTTATTTGCCTTTTGAAGTTTGAAGAAATCTGGACTTGGAATATGGTAGCTTGCGTGGGTGTATTCTAAGGTCAACGTATACCAGTAGTTAGCGCTCGGAAACAGAGGTGATTGGCAAGTTTAGTTCATGGGTTGAGGAGTCAATGAAGACCTGGAACAATACGATCAGTAATACCAAATATGAACGGCCGCGGATACTGGTACAGTCCACCGTAAGGAATCAAGACTCTTGCGTCTCTACGAAATGGTTGAACTTGAACCCCGTTCTATCGGTAAACAAGAGTTTGTGAAGTGACGAAAACCGAAGTTTTGTGCCAGAATTCCTCATTTACCGCGCTCATTCATCAATTTCTTGAGGCACTTTCATGGTTAGATCGAGATTGGCGAACTGACTCTCGGCAAGCAGCAAGGAATTCAGCTTGTACGGGAGTGCAACGCGGTTCTTGTACTTCTTCAGTGTTTTTGCATCAAGAGATTCACGGTATGCGGCGAATATGTACCCCGTACAGAAAGCATCCCATCCAGCTGTATGCGCTTTTCCTTCAGAGCGCTTTGGTTTACTGTTCCTCGTAGAAAGCGAGTTCTGCTCGTTCACTTCACTCTTTTCAAGAGAGTTTTCCACAGCTTCAGTTTCGATATGGTGAATAGATTGAGCATGCCGCTTTCTTTGCTTCTTGTTCAGCTTCGAAATCTCGCTTTCAAGTTGGGCTTTATGCTTCTTCAGGGCTTTTGATTGCACCCTATATCTCCTGTAAGCTTCTTTGCTATCTTTTGGACAAGTCCCATTCTCTTCTTCTTCTAGAATTCTAAACGGGTCATGTTGGAACGGACAAGCTATGCCTCTTGGGCAAAAGCCTCGAAAAGAATAAAGCGCACAAAGTACGTCTGTGTCAGGATAGCCATGGACATCTAAGGGATCTGCTTTCTCAACAGCGGGAAGGCCCATACTGGTTTCGACACTTATAGTTCCCGTAAGGACAGACTTCGCAAAAAGGTAAGCCAAAAAACTTGAGCGCTCCTTCGAGCCTAATGCAATAACCTTGGTGTCCCAGAAACCTGAAGGTAAGCATTGTGTGAAGGCGGAAATAAATTCACTCAGTGTCTCTGGAAGCGCGCCTTGAAACGAAGCGAAAAGGAAAACGAGGTCGTAGAGGCCGTTGTGAACAATTAAAGGCACCTTCGAGTGACCAATACGCCACAAAAGGCCTCGTGGCAGTTTCCCCCATTTCCAAGGGAGTACCTTTTGTTCAGACTTTTCTGCTGGCTTTTCGGAGCTCGCCCGATCGTACGGGATTCCCACGGTGAAAAGCCGATTGAAGTCAAAACCGTGCGCGACCAGGAATTCGCCTGAATCTGAATTCATGGAAAATGGTGTCTTGCAGCACAAAAGAAAATCATACGTCGAAACCGAGTACGATGTGGGCGAAGGATCTTCGGCATGATCGGTACCAGTATTGGACTGGGAATCATTTAAAGATTCAAGCATGCCGACATCAGAGCTGATGACGTCAAACACGGAGATGCCGATAGAGAGAATGCCGCACGAATGCGCAAGGTTGCGAAGGGCCGTGTAGCGCGTCTGCATATCATCATGTTTGAGAGCTGGATCAGAACCGAGACCGGAGAACTCAGTGTCAACAGCGACAAAGCCGCGGGGACTGAGTTGCTTCAGCCGGGCTCCGAGTGAGCTGAATCCTGAATCTGCGCCATCGCGCGTGACGTTGACCACTCGAATGGCATTGATTTGGTCACGGGCCACCATTCTGCGTGGAGATCGCCCATGGCTGGAGCACGACGGGAGTCAGGCGGAGGCACGAGTTTGGTGAAGGGGGAGCGTGGGCAGTCGCGGCACATGGTGCGGCGAGATATTTTGGTTTTTTGCACAATGAACAGAATGCAGATACAAGGGTACTGAGTACCCGGTACTGGTATTGTTATGTGCAGTTCCAAAAGAGTACACAGAGGACGGTGAGCTGCGAAACCACCGCTCCGTCAACTTGCATTGCGACAGAAAGTTCTGGGTTTGAGACTGGTTCGGTGCGGTGTTCCCGCAAATCATTGTGCGGTCGCGCGAGCGGGAAACCGACAGTGGGTAGACCTACCAACAGCAGTTCGCCCCCATTTGCATTCGCGGGCTTCGCCGTGAACACCACACAGCAACGCACTTCAGTAGCGGCCATTTCGGCTGTTTTTCGGGTTCGCAGGCCGTCTGCAGTGCGATTTCTGTCCATCGCAGGCTGCGGCGGAGGCGATTTAGGTCTACCTTTTAGGGATAGCTACGATCCCAAACGCCCCAATTTCGGATATTTTGGTGGTACACGCGGGGTACCTATCTATGTGTACAAATCCGTGCTATCCGCTGTGCGCAGCTGGCACGTAACCGCGGGGCGGAGTTGTCTTGGCTTTATCCACGCTCTTCGCGGTGAGCTCACATTCCAGACTCCTGTCACCGTCGCCTATCTACTACTCCCTTCGCCCTTCGCCTTTCATGCCCAAGCTGCTTTTCTTGCGCCTACGCAGTGCTTGACGCCTTTACTTAGCTTGGTAAAAAGTGCTTTGTATCCGCTTTTGCCGCGACAGCCCTACCAACTAGCTGAAGAACGCCACTGAGGCGCACATGACTTGCTCTTGACCGTGCGCACGGCTGTCCGCGTTCTCCAGCTTCTTCGAAATGCGTGACTTCTATATAAATGGTTTGGAGGAAACAGAAGCTGAGGAAGTGAACTACATTCAGCGACTCAACGACGTTGTTGACAAGCTATGTTTTTCGTAAGTTGCTGCATTTTCGCTGTATCATTCCCTTTTTTTGTTACTGAATCTCATTCGATATACTGACTCTCTTACAATTCGTCGCTCCCGATGCCTAGTACGACAAACGAGGAACGTGCCAGCTTGGCGGCGCAACTACGAGCAACGGTCGACAACTTGCCCGAAGATGACAGTCTCGTGAACTTTAACGAACCTTCATTGTACAATAACAAGCGGAGTGAAGCGATTGCGGCTCTAAATCGAAGAATACAAACGCTTCTCATCAGCGAAAGACAACATGATCGACTGGCAGCAATAGCCGCTGTATCAGCACTGTTGAAGACAAAGTCTGAAGACATACAAGATCGTGCCCAGCGAGCAGGCAACGCCGTTCGTATGTTGTTTCGGACACGCAACACAGACATTGCAACAGCAAAAGCTGCGGCCACACTAGTTGGCGCCTTGGCCGACCTCAACAATGCTCTCTCTAGTCGCGCCGTGGATCATGCCTTGACAAGCGCCATTAATGTCATCGGTAACAGCCGCAAAGAAGACTCCAACCCCGAGTCATCGACTGATCGAGCCAGGTCTGCGCTGGTAATTACCGAACTTGCCGATACCAGTAAGTCCTCACATATCGTTTTTCGGTATCAGGAAAACCTCCGCACGCAGCTTTGGCAGATCGTGTATGATCGAGAACTTTCTGTGCGTGAACAGGGGGTCCAGGCCTTGCAGGCTGTGCTTAACAATGTGCTTGACATGGCCGATGACCCGCTTGCAGAGAAGGCAATGAGCGATGTAATTGAACGTGTGCGCTCTTCCCTATTGCGGAGCGTCGAGGATACAAAAGCACCGAAGAGAAAACAGGAACGACGTGACGCTATTGTTCATGGCTCTCTGCTCATGATATCATCTCTCCTTCGTTCCAAGCAGTCCAAGAGGTACTTGGTATCAATGTCAAGAGATATTTGTTCTCTTGTAATTCGGTATCAAAAGAGTACGAGTGCCATGATTCGTGAAACCGTCGCTGACATCCTGCCCTTACTCGTGCAGTTGGACCGACGTCTGTTCAAGGGAGATTTTCTTAGCGAGCTGCACCAGTCAGCGTTGGACCTGATACGCAATTCAGAATTCCCTAATCAAGAACGTGGTCGATGTCTTGTATCACTGGCTGCAATAACGGAGGAAATTGCTGGGGAAGATCTTAGTCCATTGTTCCAGGATATGCTGGATTTATGTCACGAGGCTCTTGTTTGTCATCTAAATGGAAAAGTTGAAAAGACTCTACCGAAAGAAGCCGTACTGAAAGCGATCGCTCACCTTGCAAGAGGTTCTAGAGGCAACCCAGTTTTTGCCCAATTCATGCACAACGACATGATCCCATTGATCATGAGCACTGATTTCACGGGGTGTCTGGTGCGTACAATGGACGAAATAGGACGAGCGGTACCGAGCATGGCGCATGCAGTTCGAGAGCATCTCGTGAACATTATCGCTGTGACTCTGAGACGGAGAATGCCAGGTCGTGCCGAGGCCTCTGATCTGCGCAACAAGAAAGGGAAAGGTCCTCATCAGCCGCCACTTCGAAGGGGTCGCAGTGCTCAGTTTGTTCGCAATACGTCACTGACAAACTTTGGAAATTTCAGAGATTCTGGCGCGGACAACCTTTATGTGAATCAAGAGTTTGACGAAACAGATATGGCCTTGGACTTCTTCAAGCAGTATCCATTAACCCCCGAACTCCATCGAACTGATAGCGATCTCGATCTTGACTCAAATGCCAGTTTTGCTGGTATCGATGCATTACTGGAAAGTCCACCTGGGTCACAAGCTTCGTCTCCTTCTCCGGAACTTAGTGTTCAAAGTCTACCAGAGCTTTCCAGAAGCACTGTATCTGACAAAGAGAATTCTCCTTGTGTGGCTTTGAAAGCGATTGTCACATACTCATTCACGGGCATGAGCACTTCAGACTTGACGGCGTTTGCGAATGAGTTTATCATCAGATATTTGCAGTCGAACAGTGCAAAAGTAAGGGCTCTGGCGGTTGCTGCGATTGCCAAAATGTTGGAAACTGCCGTTTCAGCCGGTGTACATGCAGAACGGGGAACTGGAAGGATAGCACGGTTGGTTCCGGAAGTCCAATCGATTCTCTCGCGGCTTCTTTCACTCGCTGTTGCAGATCCATCCAAAGATGTAAGGTTCATCGCGCTCCGTTTTTTGGCGAAAAAGGAGTTCTTAAGCTACCTCTTACAGTTTGAGATGCTTGACATATTGTTCATGACCTTTCACGATGAGAGCGCAGCTCTCAGGAGAGCGGCACTTTCTCTTGCGAGTCGACTTAGTCATCGACACCCAGCTTCGGTCATGCCTGCTCTAAGAAAGCATCTTTTCTATCTGTTAACCGTGCTAAGGCTGGATGGCGCCCATTTTGCACGAAATCGTAGGGACGCAACAATTCTTATCTACACGCTTACCCTACACGCGAAGAATCTGGTCGAGCCATACACTCGTTCGGTGATGAACACCCTTTTGTTTTGTCTTAGGGAGGCAAAGAAGCGCAACGATTCAGCCGTGATGTTGCCAATTTTCTTAACAGTTGCGGAAATGGGAGGCACTATGAGTCGATTCGATTTGAGTCCTTACCGAGAAGAACTTGTTCCCATTATCGTTTCTTCTATTCTTCAGTTCCAATCGTCGGAGCCTGCAATGCGCAAAGCAGCTCTTCGAGCGCTAACGGGCCTAGTTCAAAACACCGGGTTTGTCATAAAGCCATATGATGCTCACAGAGGACTTCTCCCGGGATTGGTGCAATTGTTGACCGTTGAAACGGACCAAAGCGTTCGCCTTGAGGCGGAGATCTTGATAGGCTCTCTAGGTGCTGTGAACCCAGAGAACCACAAATACGTCAACCTTCCAAGATTCCTAGAACGCCGCCAGTACGCTCAAACGCGCAACATGTCTTCGAGCAGTCAAGATCGTGGGACTTTGAGAAACTATGCCTCGTTTATTTCCGGTGTGCAGGTGGGGCCTTCGAGTACAAGCCACTTGGCTTCCTCTAAGCTTGCTGCGTTGGTTGGTTCAGGGCAGAGCAGCGCCAATGTCAAGAGAGAACGAGTACAAGGGAATGAGGGCGGTATTTCAAGGAGGAGCTACGGTGATGGAAACCCATTGAAAGAGGATTCTCATCCGGCGTTCTTAAATCCAATAGGTCGACCACAGGACATAGAACCATCCATTGCTCTTTTCGCATATGGAGGTGAACATTTCGAAAGCATAATGGCTTATCGTCCAGTGTGGGATACGGAAGAACTGGATAATATATCCCTTGTGGAGGATCTCGACCACCCCTTTACGAATAGCCCGAACTATTTCTCTTCAGTTGCCTTGGATCAACTTAATCTTATCGTCACAAACCCAAGACAGCGATCACTACACAAAGAGGCGGTGAAAGCCATCGTAAACATCGTGAGATCAGCTGGTCCGAAGTGCACTCATTTTCTTCCGGCCGTTGTGCCTCGTATACTTTGGCTGCTGGCAAGGTGCGCTCGTTCTGAAGCTTCATCTGGGCTTAAGTTCACAGAGCTTGAGAATCAAATCATGACTCGCCTTCAAGAACTAATATCTATAGCAGGTTTTGACTACATGCCATACGTTTGTGATACCGTATTGTTGATGTGGAAATTTCTGAAACACCTTGGGGGTATGCCACTCTGTGTAATCAACATCTGCAACCTGCTATCGAAGCTCCGGATAGCAATTGGGGATCACTTCGCTCCAATTATCCCAACTGTTTTGCCGTATCTACTCGCATGCCTTGTGCAGGATCGTTCGGGAAATGGAGCCGTGGCCACAGCTGTATTGAAAACTTTAGAAACGTTCAGTCCGTTATTTGGTGTCCATGAAACCATTGTCTTGGAATGTCTCACGAAGTTGGCTCTTGCAAAGAAACTAGCAGTGCGTCGAGAAGAAGCCTTATTGACTTTGGTTTCTCTACTTCAGGACATGTCAGACATTGAGGTGCTACCCAGTGTTGTTCAGCCATTGATTCAGGTACTAGTCGGGTCAAATGATCGAGTTGTGAAATCTGACTCAGTCGGTGAAGGATTGGCACGGAGTTCTGATGGTCCGCATGGTGTCGAACTTGTTGTGTGTGCGGCTACAGCCCTTCTGGAAATTGGAAGGCGATCATCACGGGCCTTTGATGTGTACGTTCCAATTGTGAAGAGAGCTCTAAGACTCAGTAATCTCAAACGGAAAAGCAGATTGGTTCACGACGCGTTGGACACCATGCTAACACGGAGTAAGTCACGAACCCAGGGGACAGCTATAGCGGCAACACCCACGGACTCAAGAGTCGTGAAAGGTCACCGGTCGATGGCAGACATGACGGGCTTTTCTTATGCTGGGCATAGCCTGGCTTTAGGAAGAAGAGAAGGATCAGAAATATCCCATGTTTCTAACACGAATCGCAACCCAATTTCGCGTAAGCATAATCTCATGGAGACTGTTCTTTTGCAGAAATGGGAAGTGCAACCAGGTTTTGGGGAAGAAGATTGGGTCCGGTGGTATTCTAATCTCGGAGCAGCTATGTTGGAACAATCTGGATCACCAGCGTTTCGTGCATGCGTGAGAATTTCAGAGTCATATCCTCAATTTACGAAGTTGCTGTTCAATGCGGCGTTTTTATCTTGTTGGAAGCACCCCTTAAGCTCGGAATCAAAAGTGAAACTTGTGCATAACTTGGAATTAGCTCTTTGTTCTGATACTATACCTTTGAATATCCTGCAGACACTTCTGAACCTTTATGAGTTCATGGATCATGACGAGAATCCCCTCCCGACGAGCAATATGAAACTTGCACGGGCCTCATGTAGATGTGGAGCCTTTGCAAAAGCTGTACGATATCGGGAACTTGATTACGCGCATCACGTGGGGAAGCCGGAAATGATCGAAACAGATATTAGTGGTGAGGACGGTCTGATTTCGATTTACGATAGACTGAATAACCTTGAGTCTGCAATTGGTACTTTGGATCACTACCAAGGAATGAAAGGTGCTAAGGTAAGGGAAATGTGGTTCGAGAAGTTGCAAAAATGGGATGATGCCTTGATCGAGTATAGAAAAGTGGAAATTGATTTTGGTTCAGTTGGTGATCTTCTGTACACCGAGAAGACCAAATGGGAAAGTTTGCTTGGCAGGTTACGATGTTTAAACGAGGTTGGGGAATGGCAAGAGCTTAATGAAGTTTTGCAGATGTCCAAACAGGCATGTATCACTAATCCCCGTGCACTCGGCGAATTGGCTCTAGAAGGAAAAGGGGCTTCAGTTGCTCTTGACCTTGGGCGATGGGATGAGTTTGAGGAATGGGTTGGATACCTGCGGCCTCACACCTTTCATGGATCGTTCTACAGGACTATGATGCTTGTGAGACAAGGCAGGACAAACCCCTCCAGGCTTGATGATGCTGAGCATTACCTGAGGAACGCCCGCAAGAGATTGGACTTAGATCTAACGGCAAGAGTAAGCGAAGGGTACCCACGAGCATATGAAAGGGTCGTAGATGCCCAGATTCTTGTAGAGCTCGAAGAAATGATCGCTTTTCTTCGAATGCCCGAAGATGATTCGGCTTCTTATGGCCGGCGACGATTACGAGATATATGGGATCAAAGGTTACGGGGTTGCAAGCATGATCGTTATACTTGGTATAGACTATTAATGATTCGCACATTGGTTATGAAACCGATCGATAACAAGGAACAATGGTTGGAATTCTCGACTATGTGTCGCAAGGACGGGCGCATGCCTATGTCAAGGGAAGCTCTAAAAATGCTGTTGAAGTCTTACTATCAACATCAAACTGCCCTTCGTGTTGGTTCAGAGGGAAATACTGTGGGAGATACTTTCCAACAATTGTTTGGCCCGGGCTCATGGGACCCACAGGCAATAGTCGCCATTCAGGATTTGGATATCAAGTTTTCATGCATCAAGCTTCTCTGGGCGCTGAATAGACGTGTCGAAGCGTATTCTGCCCTCGAACAATGTCGCAATGAGTACTTATGGAATGCTGGCGTTGGATTCACGGAGGATGGAATGCTAATCGGCTTACCATCCGAAGAGCTAGAAGCTAAGCGAGTAACGGCGGGAGAGATATTCTCTAAGCTCTCGAAGTGGGGTTCTCGAATGATTGAAAGCAAAGAAGTAGAGGAATCATGTATTACTGATCCAATTGTATATGCTGACCATGCTGCCAAGATTTGTCCAGAGTGGGGCAAAGCGTGGCATTACTGGGGTGCCCTGAACGAGAGCCGCTTTCTGGCACTTGTGGATAAGCAAGGAGGAATTCCTGATGTTGGTTACCACCTTGGCAATGGTATTAGAATAGGAAAACGAGAAAAAAGGTTTGCTGTCGGAGCCGTGCAAGGATACTTCAAGTCCATCGATCTGAAGAGTAAGACAGCCACAGAGGATTCATTGCGAGTTTTGACGCTTTGGTTCAACTTCGGTGGATTAGACAATTTCTATGTTGAATTTGACCGAGGCTTTGAGAAAACAAATATCACAATGTGGCTTGAGGTCGTTCCTCAAATAATTGCTCGCCTATACACGCCATTCCCTGAAGTTCAACGAGGGGTAAGGGTTCTTTTGGCGCGAATTGGGACGATGCATCCACAGGTGGCTGTTTATCCCCTCACTGTTGCTAAGAAGGTATATGCTTCTCATCAGGAAAAGAGGGCCAATACAGCAACGCAGATTCTGGCGGAAATTAAGCACCATCACAAGGAGATCGTAGAAGAGGCCGAGATGGTTGCCAACGAACTGGTCAGGGTTGCCGTGTTGTGGTCCGAAATTTGGTGCGAGCGGCTGGAAGAGGCGTCCAAGTTATATTTTATGAATCAGAAGATCTACGAGATGCTAGAAACAATAATGCCGCTTCATGAAATGATGGAACGGGGTCCTGAGACAAGGTATGAACAAAATTTCATCGAGAAGTTTGGAAGAGAGCTCGAAGACGCCGTAGTGTTGTGCAGAAAGTTCCAAGCAAACAGTCACGAAAGCATGGACATTGAGGGGCCTTTGTGCCAATATCTCAACCAAGCTTGGGCTGTTTATCATCACGTTTTCCGAAGAATGCAACGCTATCAGCAAAGTATACATGTCTTAGATCTGGCCTTTGTTTCGAAAGGCCTGAATCAAGCAAGAGGTTTAAAGCTTGCTGTGCCTGGAACTTACGATCCATACGACAGCAATCCAGTTGTTGCAATCTTTGCTTTTAACCCGAAACTAACTGTGATGCAAAGCAAGCAGAGGCCGCGTAAACTCTCCGTGATTGGTAGTGATGGTGAAGAGTACCACTTTCTCTTGAAGGGACATGAAGATCTGCGCCAAGACGAAAGAGTCATGCAGGTGTTTAGTCTGGTCAACAAGATCTTTTCAAAGAGCAAACACAAGGAAGCACTGAGCAAAGTTGGCTTGAAGACCTATCCAGTTATTGCGCTCTCTGGGGAGGCGGGCCTCATCGGTTGGGTGCCCGGTTGTGATACCATGCACTCCTTGGTCAAGGAATACCGTGAAGTTCGGAAGATAATGCCTAATGTGGAGCACAGGGTCATGCTGAGGAGAGCTCCTGAACCAGATCGCCTTCCTCTTCTTCAGAAGGTAGAATTGTTTGAGTTCATGCTTCAAAACACTGGTGGCGTCGATATCGCCAAGGTCTTGTGGCTGAAGAGCCGTAATTCGGAAATCTGGTTTGAACGGCGCACCATGTATGCCAAGTCACTTGCGACGACGTCGATGATGGGATACATACTTGGTTTAGGTGACCGGCACCCATCAAATTTAATGATTGAACGAGATACTGGGAAGGTCATGCACATCGATTTCGGAGACTGTTTCGAAGTGGCTATGAAGCGAGAGAAGTACCCGGAGAGTGTTCCGTTTCGCCTGACTCGCATGCTCGTTGACGCGTTGGAGCCGTGTGGCGTGGATGGGCATTTTCGGCAGACATCTGAAGTTGCAATGGAGGTGCTCCGAAGTGATGCGCGCCAATCCCTTCTCTCAATGATGGAAGCTTTCGTATACGATCCTTTGATCAGATGGAAGTTGATCAAGGTGAAGGATTTGTTAGCTTTTCGGGACGAGCAACATGCAGACCTAGAGAGGTCTGCAATGGCTTTGGCGAGGCCTTTTGAAGGAGAGTCAGACATTGTCAGGAGCCTGCGAGAGACAGGGAGCCTGTCTGCGTCAGTTGCAGCCATGTATCCACAAGTGCAAACCGGACCAGTGGCTGTTGAACCTCTGAATGAACTCTATCCGGGGGCAATTCCGACCCCATCCGCTCCACTTAACTTCCAGCCAGAAGCACAGCCCAACTTTGACCCTGCGGACCTTGCAACCCCAGCAGAAGCCGAACGAAGTGCTCAAAGACGTTTCTTCAGAACAGCTGACCCGTCGGACAACCGGATCACAATTGTCGGTAATGAGAAAGCGCACCAAGCGTTGCAGAGAATTGAGGACAAACTGGTTGGACGGGATTTCGATCCGAACGTATGCCTTTCTGTGCCTAGGCAGGTTGATTTCTTGATACGAGATGCGAGGAACATTGAGAACCTCTGCTCACTTTTCCTGGGATGGTGTGCGTTTTGGTAACCGTGCGCAAGTTTGGAGTTCGTGTGAGCTCGTTTGTGTCTTCGCTGGATGAGCAAATAGGTCAGGATCAAATATGTAACTTGTACACTATGATTACAAATGTCCGATGACCAACATGTATAACATTGTATAACCGTAGATGCCAGATGCATAGCGGACGATTTTCTTTGCTGTGCGTGCGACACATAAAGCCTGACCGATTCATATGTCGATCATCGCTTATTTAACTCATCATAGATCCGGTGCTTTCCAAATTATCACCTCGTCGTTGCACTCAGACCAGAACTAAGAATAAGCTTTTCTGAGTCTGTGAGTGGCAGTCTAGGTGCGGCGCCCACTCTAGTGCCCATCGAAGTGTTGTGCGAGGAGAATGCTACGGGATAATTCCAACAGTATTTCGTACTATCTGCGGTATGCATGATGTAATTCTTTTTTCTCGAGCTCAATAAAAACAGCGCCTTTACAGCCCGTTCAGCGACAAAACTCTTTCTTTCGAGCTGCTCTTTGGCTTTCCCAAGGCAGGCCAAATTCCCCGCTCATAGAGAACGTCAAGGTTTGCGTGTAGATGAGAATCTCAAAACGTTCTCTCACTAGTAAGGAGGCCATCACTTCATCAGGCAATTTCCTTACAATCTCATCACGAGATTTGGCGATTTCCTTATAATTAGGCAATTTCCTTATAATCTCTAGCGAATTATTATCTCATCTTGAGATTATGTAAGGAAATTGCCTGATGAAGTGATGGCCTCCCTAGTGAGAGAAGGTTTCAACAGAAACGATCTATGCTATGTCGTAATTAGGCTGGCATACTCATAAGAGAGAAAAGGTAATTTTGACACAAAGCCAAAGACGAGCTTAGAGTAAGAATGTTGGACGTTTCTGAGATAGGAGGAGCACAAGCAATATGGGGGAAGGGTCGTCACGAACCAGGAACGAAAGTAGCAACAGCACGCGTTGGGGTTTGCTCTTTCATTGTGGAGATAATGGCTTTAAGGTGTGCAGCACAGAAATTCTTGACAAAGATTCAAATTGGATGGAAGCGAGCGGTTTGGGTTGTGAGACAGTAAATCTTATGGAAAATCTACAGGGGCACATGTGCATTGACCCAGCCCTCTCTTGCACCTTGAAATCAAGCTTTTTCATCATCATCATCACTCATACTCAATAGAAATAGTCTCAAATGCTCGGTGCAATATATCTTCGTCTTATCTCTCTCTGTGCTGTGAACAGGCCTGGCTGTGAATGCCGAGTGACTCGGCATTCACAGCCACTCGGCCCGAGTCACTGTGATACTGCAAGAAACGAGGCTGTTGGTGGACTGGCGAAAAGAGCAATGGAAATGTCATTGAAAAGGAAGATTGCGGTACCTATCGACTTCATGGAAGTTACTAGGAGAGTGAAAACACTGTGTTACGCTAAGCCACTATTGTCTCAAGTCCCAACACATGTGAAGAACGTAGTCGATCCAAGAGAGGCAGAAGTGGTACAGTAACAGTTTTTTTTGTTGCACATGCTCCTCTGCATCCGCTGGGGTCCCACCTACAGGACAAGAGATTGGTGTGCACCTGCAGGCCGGATGTCTTGAACGATATAGAACATTATATCTAGATGCCTTCGAAGAACGATCTTAAAAAGATTGTGCTTGGCTCTCGTGAACGGCAGGGATTAATTGTTTCATGATCATAAAATGCCCGAAAGGATACTGGCCTTTCTAGTGAGAGAGCGCTTCTTTGTACAGAAGCGCTCCATATAAAGTTTGAACTAGGCTTATGTGCTTGTAAATAGAGAGAGAAGTAAGTTTTACCTTCGAGATCTTCTGCATGCAGACCCAAGATCTTCCTGATCGTGGGTCTTTTTGTAGGAAGTGGCCTCAAAACATGCTGGCTTTTTTGGTGAGAGCGTTTCTTTCAGGAAAAATTGCTCTACACGTACCTTCGAAGGGTAGTTTCAATTAAACCCAGTGTGCCCGTAAAAGAGAGTCGACCCAGGAGGTCGTTAAACTCGTCCAAGCGACCGGTCAGCTTGCCGGTCGTGGACCTGTGTAGCAAGTCGTTGAAATGCCCCCTTCCAGCTGCACGCATGTAGAAGGTCACGAGCCGTCATCGAAGGAAGGTCCTTCAGCCGTTCCCCTGGATTTTTCCTTTGAAGGAAGAGCTCCGAAGGAGCCACTTGATGGGGTTTTCCAGGGGTTTTCCCGGAGGGTCTACACTGGGGTTGGATGACGGTGAAAGGCTACGGGGCGGTTCTTGCGTCTGATATGAAGGTTGGGTGGAAAGGGCGCCGCTCATGGTTTCTTGAGTGGTCGACGCGGTACATATGAAGCGCCTTGTCGTGGTGTGTAGCCGACGGTCTCTCGAGGTTGAAAGAAGAGGCTGTAAAGAAGAAGGCGATAAGCGTCGTGACGAAACGCCCGAGAGATTTTATACTTTTCTTGTCGTTGCCCAGTGCGTGCAGCACACCTACTATTCTGTAGTTGGTGGCTGCGCTATGGAGGTGCCGGGGCCTTTCCCAAACCCCTACGTGCGAGCAAATTAGCGTACGTATTCGTAAACGGGAAAGAGAGAGATGATCTATGGGTGAGTTATCAAGAGAGAGAAAGAGAGAGTTCTTAACAAGCAATTCGATGGCAGAGGGCACAGATGATAGCATGTCATCATGACAAGCTTGGGCGACAAACATGCCATCGTTTCATGCGCATTGCTGGCTTCGAACCATAGGAACAAGAAGCTGCCTACATTCACCTTGTGACAAGCACAGAGATCAAAAGCCCCCACTTGGACACAGAGGTGAACACTTCCACATCAAGCTCGAGAACTTCCCCCTGCAGATGGCGTCAGGCATTGCAAAAAGTTGAATTCTCCGTGCCAAAGATTCAAGGGCTGATCATCGAACTCGTGAGGTTCAATCATGGCTTCCGAGTTTCCCCCTTTTCCCACCCACTCGGAAGCCCAAGCTATCGCGTCGTTTGCTACAACCTCCAGCACCGAACCCTTTAGTGGTATTCAATACTTTCATGCACTACTTAAGGTTCTTCGTGATCCGGGACTCTCAAAGTTTCTGTTCACAAGCGACCCAATTGAACTTCAGCACCTTGTTCACCCCCAATTGCCGCAATTTTCTGTGACAAATGATATGTACGAAACAAATGTAGAGCCAGATACCAATCCGCTGAACTCTCTGTCCGATCATTGGAATAGTCGACATTTTACATTTCCTGTGTATAGCTCTGATGAGAAGACATTCGGTTTCCTTGTTGGAAAGGACATGTACATTCCTGGCTCCGCATGGGGATTGAAACAAGAAGTGATTGAGGGTTTGAGCGTATCGCGATTTGTTAATCACAACGAGGAGGGTTACACGGTTTTCGTTGCCCACTACAAGGAATACAGTGCGTTTCGCCTCGAATACACGAAGATGATCACGAACACTCGACAAGTGCGATTTCTAGTTGCTGTCGATGCAAACAAATTCCGGGACATTCTGCAGCGAGGGTCACTGTTCGTGAAGGATATGCTTCCGGCTTTGCTGGTAATGCAGATGTCAATGGAGCATCGTAGATGTCCAAGTTGCTTTCTTTCTGTACATGAGTGCTTTTGCGCTGCACCAGTTGTGAAGCCCAGACATCCGTTCGATTACGATGCTTTTCGTAAATGTGCAGTGGGCAGAGGAGGTGTCTTCGAGGGGAGAACGGTCATGAGTCTGTTTGGTGGGGGCGTAAAGCTCAGAAGTGGTGTACTTGGAACTCGGTTTATTTCAAGTCCTAAACCTGACATCGATCTGGTGGAGAGTCTACGACGATTAGCAATCAATAAGTACATAAGTGGAGAAACTGCTCGACATTCCAATATATTCACAGACGCTGTGAAAACCCTGCAAAAAGCTGACGTGAGGAACGGAGCCAATTCATCGATAGAAACTGCTTTGGGGGACTCCCACTCAAACGATCTTGAGACGACTTCCCAAACAATTGACTTGACAACTAACCCGTATGGACTCGACTACTTACTACAGCCTGTGAGAGAATTTGCACAAAATGTCGAAGCTCCTGACTTTGATCTCGCCCCGTCTCTCATAGACACCGTTCTAGGACCATCTCTAGATCCGGGGATACTTCGAGGAGCGCGCAATGTGTCGGACGAAGGGATTGATGGCGTACAATCAGTTGATGAGGTTACTCGTGTAGATGCTTTTGATTCTCAGAAACCGACGACCAACCAGACAGCAGAGATTCTTGATGGTGAAGGTGAATCAACTGGAACAGATTCGGCGCCAACAGCCAAAACCAGGGACGGAAAATCAAGTGCCGATGATCAAATTAGGCGTTTGAAGGCAGAACTGAGAAAGGAACGAAACAGAGCATGTGCTCAACGAAGTAATATGAAGAAGAAAGCAATGATGGATGCTCTAAAGAACGATATTAAAACAGGTCGAGAGAAGGTGGACCTGTTACGTTCCCAAGAGATGCTCCTTCGAAGACAGAACATCTTTCTGAAGAAGCAAATGGCTGAAAAACGTGTGACTGAACGCAAGGTTTAGAACCCGTGCACAAGGATACGCAGTTCTGGCTTGTACAGTATATGTCATCCTGTATCAACAAATCTCGTGCTCGTGGTACTGAGTCTATGTAGGATGTGTTGAACCAGGACAGGGACGAGTATGCACTTCAACAAGAGGTGAGTCTACAGTGTGAAGAGTACTGGGAACTTGAGAGAGCTTTAGCGCGACTGTCCCATAGCGTAGACAAGGATGAAAGAACGGACGAACGGAACATATGATGAATGATGTCCCCTAGAAACGGTTTTACTGCGGAGGGCAGTGCCGCGAACTGTAAAATGTTGTTTTATAGATGTCCACAGTATCTCTGTTTTCTGAGCACAGGGTGAAATGTATTCTCGATGTATTATCAACTTTTGAACACGTTACGAGGTTGGCCTTAAGAACTGTTTCGATTGTTACGAACAATTTCCTAGGCTTGGCACTGTAGGCTTCCCACATGAGTGCGTCCCGGCACGATATGCTGAGTGACGCGATAGTCACCTGCAGAGTTCGAAAGGATTGTTGGGGTTTTGGTGATTGCTAAAGCGGTTTATGTCCCGGTATTTCCACTTTGCGGTTATGGAAGATCAGTGCAATTATCGTTGTACTTTATGAGGTTCTGTAGTCTTGATTTGTCGAATGATTCATAAGGAATTCAACCATCCTTTAACAAAACAGAAGGGAAGACTAAAGCACTATTTTGAATTCGGAAGAAAATGACAGCCAGGGTTTGATGATGAGTTTTCATTGACAGCCGGGTCCGTCGATGCTGAGTAAAATATGAAATACGCAATCCACTTCTCAGCACACGCGGACGATTAGACAACATCCGTGGTTCGTGAACAAGAACCTTGTAAGGAACGCTAGTAAAATGATGTTTGGTTGCTTGTAGTTTGACAGCGGTTGGACGTTGAAAGAAAGATAAGAATAACTTCTTGCGCCGATGCAGTTCATTCAGATAACTTCAGGACAGCGTTGTCTTTCTGCGTGTATCGAAAGACTTGCCTTCCCAACAAAGAGATACAAGGGTAGCGTTCTACCCTACCGTCGTAGTTATGCGGTGAATCATTCGTAACGAAGAACCGCTTTACGTGACGCGTGTACTAAAGCCTGGTTTAAATATGAGCGATTTAAATAGTTTCGCGCGCTTTCCACGAAATGATGATCCGACAATCTATCGGGTTAAAAGAGACGACCTTTCCCGTCCTCGCCTCTCGACGATCGAGCCGACTAGCCAAATATTTTGTTTCGTCATGATCTGACCTGAAGGTTCATATTCAAGAACACCTTGTACGTAGTCCAGACTCATTTATCTGGGAGAGAAACAACATGTCAGGGGAACGAAACGACAAATTGAACGACGTTGGTACGATTGGGTCTTTGCTTCGCCAACTCGTTGATTTACATGTATTCCCGGAAAGGCGCGAATCTGCCCTCGAAGTGGCTTCTCGTCTTCTAGAATCTGCACTAACCACGTCTCCAAGCCTACAAACTGCAGAATCTCTTACAAAGTCAATGCTATTCCGCCTCGTACGAGATGGAAAGCATGCAGAGGTATCGCGATTGGCTACGCTTACTGCGGGTTTGAAGTTTGAAAGGGCAATGAAACCACAGAACATTTGGCCAATTCTTTACATTCTGAACGATTTGCGTAGCACGGCTGCAGACGTTCCAGAAAGACCTACTCACACATCTTCCGCACAGCTCCAGTCAAGTATTCTACAAAGTGATGGAAGTCCACCGAGCACAGAAATTGTCGGGGAAGCGGAGCCTAGCGCAAGTTACGATGGTGAGAAGCTTGGAGACAACAACATTGCATCACCAAGAGTTTCACTGAACCCTTTCGAATCGAAACCAGAAATTGATATTGACCCTTTAACGACTCTCTCTCAATCGAGCGACGAAGAACGATCCGAATCGTTAGAACTGGATTCAGCCCGGAAGTCGTCGATTAATCCATGTCTGGAAAGAAGGGCTGGAGACACGCAGCGAGAAGGTTTTGTCTCTTCAGTCGCACAGCAAAGGACCACAACCAGAGTAACTCTGAATAACCAATCACTTGAGAACGAGCTAGCAAAAGATCTGCTTCTTATTGTCCAAGGCGAGAACGGGTCGATTCTAAGGTTCCGAGAAGATGGCGATGAGGAGGCTATATCCGTTATATTACCGATAGATACAAATCTTTCTCGCCCAGTATATGATATTGTTCATTGTGTGGGAGAAATCGGTTTCTTGTTTCGTGTAATTCGCGACAGGGTTGAAGAAGATGAAAGGCATCAAAGGGGATTGGTCACCAAAAACATGTGTCGAGCCATAGTATGTGAAATGGACTCTTACTATCGAAGTTTAATAACACTGCGAGGGAAACATGATAGATCTCATCTCGAAGACGAGGTAAACGAAGAGCAAACGCTTCGGCGAATTTTTGTATGGGCAACGAGAGAAAAACCTCGTTTGCGGTGGCTTGCACGACTTTGTGAGGAAACAAGACCTTTAACTGGTGGTCAAGTGCTTTCCCATCTTAAGAGAAGAAGACGGGACTATGTCGGAGCGGAAATCAGCGATATGATGTCGCGCATAATAACTAGTACAGCAGCTCCGCTGAACAGGATGTTGGTAAGATGGCTCTCGGAAGGTGTTCTTCAAGACTCGGATGATGAATTCTTTATTATGAAAGACCCTAAAGTTGCAGCAACAATGAAGCCAGCCCCTCATACAGCCGCCATGCTGATGGAGGAAGGCGGCATTGCACACGGGCTTGCAGGTGGACCGAATGAAGCATCTACCGCGAGCCATAGGATTTGGTGGGGATTGTTTAAACTACGAAAGCATATGCTCCCGGGAGGCATCGAACCAGCATTAGCGCAGAAGGCGCTCATGACTGGTAAATCCATATCTTTCCTTCGTCGATGTTGTGGTGACGGTGAATGGGTAGATTACTCACACACATCATTAGTTAATTCTTTGACTTCTGGGAGCGATCCTTTTATTGATGGAGATCCGAGGTTTCACAAAGATATCGTTAGAGAAGTAATCGAGAAGGCCGGAAGCTCCGCTAGTGGTCGTCTCAAGGAATTGTTCTTCGAGAAATTCGATTTGAGCTATCACTTCGGGGCCATTAAGAGATATTTACTTTTGTCCCAAGGAGATTTTACTCAAGCCCTCATGGATGGGCTCGCGCCTGTTTTAGATGGAAGTGGGGACATCCTGAGAAGCAATTTGACAGGCATTGTGGACAACGCTCTTCAGTCCTCGTCGAGCTTCAACGATGAAACGGACAAGGAAATCTTGGAACGGTTGGATGTGCAACTCTTATCCGTGGGGAACAAGAGCCGGATGGGATGGGACGTTTTTTCGTTGACTTATCGAGTCGAAGATGCCCCTTTGAATACGATATTCTCGGTCAAGGTGATGGATGCTTACCGGCTGATATTTAGATTCTTATGGCAACTTAAACGCTTAGATCATCTGATGGTTGACGCATACATGAATCTTCGAGACCTGGATGAGCGAAGAAGAGCGAGTTGCATGGTCAAGAAAAGTCACAAATTATCAACTGAACTGAGTGCCGTTCTGAAACGGCTTCACTTTCTAAGAATGAAAATGACACATTTGGTACACAACTTGCAGCATTATTGCACTGTAGAAGTACTTGAGGGCTCCTGGTCGGTGCTGGAACGTGAGATGGCAGAAGCAGATGATCTGGATGGCATGATCTATGCACATTCAAAGTACTTGACGGCTATCAAGGACCGGACATTATTGTCGGACAGGAGTATGTATGTTGCCGTAGAGCTTCAAAAGGTACTTGAGACGGTGCTTGTGTTTGACGATCTGCAACAACGAGTTTGCAGTATTGTTCGTGAGCAACGTTTAGAAGGTTTGGGTACTTTTGCACAAGATGAAAGCGAAGGACAAGTACTGGAGGAATTGACGGCAGAACTGACAAGGCTCGAAGATTCGTTCCTGAGCTCTTCTGACGGATTCTTGAACGTTCTCAAGACTCACTCCAAAATCGTGGACACATGTGTATTCCTGGTGTCTCGTTTGGATTACAATAAGTATTACTCGAGGTATGCGTTACAGAAAATGGCTGGTTCGGACGAGGTGCAAGACGCGGGAAATGAAGCGGTAGAACAATGACAAACTAAGTTGTTAAGCAAGATGTGAATTCTAAACGTTTTTGTACTGCGAAACTCTGTTTCTAGTAGTTACTTGACTCGAGACCAGTTTTGCTTTGGGCGGGTTAGAGAGAGCAAGAGAGAAATGGAATTCGTTGAGAATGCTGAATACCATCCATCCGCCAGTCAGAGATGCAAGAAACCTCGTCCTGAGAGAGCTCTTTGCGAGTCGTGATCGTTACCGTTTATCTGCAAAATGTTACACGCAGAGGATAGAGGCTACCGTTGGGGTTAGCAATCAAACCCAATGCCCTTGTATTCGAACTTTCGCAGAAAGGGGACATGGGGGGAATTGATCAATTTTGGTCTCGAGTCTCAAACCATCACGGCGGGAAGGGCAACGGGGATTGGTTTAACGTATGACTCGCGACTCGCGAGTCAAAGGAGAGCGATGTTTTAGGAAGTTAAGACCAAAGTGGCCCAAATAGCACAGAATTGCATTTTTCAAATTTGAAAGGTGCAGTACGTGATTTGGCGCCGTGCAGGATGCACGCGGCACTCCTTCGCGACCACCTTGAGCCCTCCGCTGTTGACATCTAGCTGTGCATACAACGCTCGTACTCATTCTTGGCGCCACCTCGACACCGCCTCCATCAACAACGCCCAGCCAGAATAACTTCTTCTCCTTCACGTCTCATGCTTACAACCGGGTGGATTCCTCCCTTTGAACTTCGTGCAGCACGACAATGACTTCTTCAGTACACCTCTCCTCCCGAATTTGGGCTATCACTCGCGAAGGCACTTTGCGATATACGAACTCCAACCAAATTGACTGGCACACTATCACAGATCTTCCGGCCCCTCCAGCTGCACTCACTGCTTGTGAAGAACTAAATATCGTATACGCTGCATGCATTGATGGATCGATACACGCATTAGATCCTGAGTCCGGAGAAGTTCGTCAGTCGTCTCCTAACCCTCTCCATGAGGTCCCTCTATGTCTATTATCACTTTGGATGGAAAACTCCTTGTTTATAGGTCTCAACGATGGGGCTGTAGTGCGACTATTTCTCAATACACTTGCGTTCGACTGCATGCTGGGTAATGGCGTAGAGCATTCTGCTGCTGTACATGCATTAGATGCAGACGAAAGATTTCTATATTCTGGCGGTGAGGACGCCACGGTCCTCGTGTGGGACTTGAAAGAAGTGAACGCCGTTCGCGAAATATCCATCCCTTCCGCCCCAATACGAAGCCTTCTACGCGTCGGTGTCTCTCTATGGATTGGACTGACAAATGGCATGGTAGAGATCTTTGACATCTTTGGCGAAAGCACGAATGGGATTGAATGTATTTCTCGGCAAGCGGCGCATGCAACTCCGGTGGTTGATCTTTTGAAAGTTGGAGAACATGAAGTTTGGTCTCTAGGCTATCCACGAATCGATGCTGAGCCGTCTTTGCGGAGAAATTCCAAGCATGGAAATATAGCTGTTTGGGACACCCGTGATTTTACATACAACATGTCTGATCTATTGTCGGCCGAAGACGTGCTTTCTGTAACTGTTCTTGAGCGTAAACCTTTCGAAGAGGTGTCAATCGTGGCCCTCTCTGAATCACAAGGCCCACAACTTATATCAACTAAAGTTCGAGGCCTTACAGCTAATGAGGCCGTGGAAAGCTCAGAATTACGAATAGTGGACCTTGAGCAGCAATTAGCGGACGCGAACGATGAAATCGCTGCGCTGCGGACGTCAGGATATTATGTGAAAACACTAGATGACAATAAGAGTAGCGAAGACTTTCCAGCTGACGAAGTTTCTGATGCGCTGTCAGCCCCACTACGGACATCGTCAGCTTCGGTTCACGACGAACACTCACAGTCTCAAAGAGAGAACAATGCCGTTGCTCCGTTGGACTCAGACAATCACTTAGTACCAATGTCTATGAAGAAAACTCATCGTGAATTCTTGAAGGATTCGCTGCATCGCTTGTCAGAGTTCCTGGTATCTCTCTTGGCAGATGAAGTGCTCACACCTCAGGTGTACGGACCCTCTGCGACATCAGAAATGCGAAAAGCGATTGCGAACATCACCAAAGAACTTGACTATGGAAAGCAGCTAATCGATCTTTGTGAGGTAGACTGCACAGAAACGACGACCTCCAGCATACCAGAAGAAAATGACCCCGGAGTGTTGCGAACACCTCAGAAGAATGAGAACCCGAGAAAGACAATTTCTCAGCTTCAGAAGCGTTTGGAGGAAGAAACAGACAAAAGCCGGCGACTCGAAAAGGATTACGAAGTAGTTTCAAAAGAGCGAAATCTTTTTGCTGATGATATCAAACAATTGAAGTCGCAATCAGAAAACACAATGTCTTCCTTGGAAGGTATTATACGTGACAGAAGCGCAACGTTGGAGGCGAAAGAATCCTTGATCGCTGAGCTCAAAAGGAAGATACATGATCTTGAAGAGGATTACGAGCAGGAAAAGTTGAGACGGGAAAAAATGCAGAAGGCACTGGACGAAAAGTTCGAATCTTTGTCAAAAGTTGCCTCAGACACATCACGTACTTTCGAAGAACAGCTCAACGCTGCCTATGATAAGATTGAGCGAAAATCGATTGAAATACAGTCTCAGAAAGACACTTTGAGAACTGCTGAGCGTCAGGTAGATTCATTGAAAGCTGCAAACCAAACACTGGAAGTGAAGTGCGAGAACTTAGAAAAAGAAGTGGAGAAGATATTGGAAAGCGTTGAGCAGATTTATTCCGAACATGCGGCAAAAGAGGCTTTAATGGAGACGGAGCACAATGCGACCATTGCTGCTCTGAAGGAAGACCATCTTCGGGAAATTGAATCTCTACGGAAGAGTCGCGGAGATGTAGACGAGAAGAATGCGTTACTGCGAAAGGGCGCCGAGACAGAAAGAAGAAGTTCTGAGGCTGTTCTTCAATCAATAAAGTTAAAATTAGCACAGACAGAAAGAGATCTTCAGAGATCTCGAGCAAAGGCCGACTCTTTGGAAACTCATTATCGTCACAGATGCACGGAATTAGAAGCTTCAGTGCAAGAGGCGCAAGAGAGGCTATCAAGTGAGCGTTCATCTTGGGAGTTCAGCATTCGCCATGCAGAGGACAAGGCTCAATCGGGCTTCCAGAACGCTATTTATCAGCGTGATCTGGAGCTGCGTGACAGACTATCAACCATTGAGAATCTCAAGAAGCGTCTTCAGGAGTACAAATCCACGGAGCTCGAAAAGGGAAATCTTCTTCGGGAGCTTCGCGAGGAGGTCGACGACTTGCATACAGAGAGAAAGCTCCTTCTAGAAGAGGTGGAACATCGGAAAAAGGCTGAATTTTTGTTTCAAAAGGAAGCGGAGAACATGACCCGTGCAATAACTACATTGAGAAAAGCAGCGGAAGAGCTTCAAGATTCGTTCGATGGTGCTGATATGGAGAACAGATGTTTGCGGGAAGAGGTTGATCAGCTTTCGGAGAGGCTTCGTTCGAGAGATATTCGTATCAAAGAACTTGAAAGCAAGATCAAGATTTCTAAGGTGTACGCAACGGATGGTAATGAGAGCGATGACGATTTGAATAGAGCTCGAGGCGCTCTGTTGGCTTCTGCAAATGCGGAAATCGACCAACTTTGTGGGCAGATCGAAGCTTTGCATAGAACGAACAAAGCGCAAGAAACGGAGCTTCGTGAGCTGAGAGAAACTGTGTCTCTCCGCGACGAAACAATTCGCTTGAAGAACGCAACCATTGAGTCGGTCACTGCGAACCGAGAGATAGAACCTCTGAGCTCTCCTGGATTATCATTAACGGTTACCCCCATGGCTCCGGACAGAGGAGCTGCTTTCCGCCGACATTCCCAGGCTGCAGTTGCAGCATGGATGTCTCAGAATGCTTCTTTCACACATGGGAAGAATATGCTAAACAGCACATTGCTCGAATTGCAAGAAGGAGTAACTGCCACGCAAGAGCGACTGCGTGATTTGACAAACACAGCTCGGCAGTACAAACAGTTAGCACAGCTACATCTAGAAACGCTTCCTGTGCTGCATGAGCTCGAGCGCGAGCTCTTCCGGATATCCAGGAAGGATCCGAGGCAAGAGAAAGACCTGGGTCTGGCAAGAGGTGTTATACAGAGTGCCATTGCACAATATTACTCGACAACAGAAAAGCGCGCGTTGCTTCATGATTACGATGAAGCTCTGTACGAACCCTCCCCAAGGCGTTACGCAGCCATGATGGGTACTCTAGCTGAGCTACAACGGAGGCGAACAGGAGGATTGGAGTCCGTGAAGAAACCACCAAGGCCCGGTGAGGTGACTTCTACAAACGGAAACGTAGCGTGTGGGAGCAACGTCGATGCAATGGTAACACAGGGAACAAGAAGATTACTAACCTTTAATTAAAGAAATGAACACACCCGCTACGACGGCTTTCAGTGTCCGTGACGTTATGTTATGCACACTTGTTGAAGACAGTGTCTACACAGTCGATGGCCGTCCCTCCGTGACTACCTTCAAGACTTCTTCGATTATACGATCCCTTGAAACATGGTCCCCGGCAAAGTCGTCGGCATGAAACATTCGTACTATACCTTTGTTATCAACTAGAAGAGCTCCCCCTTGTTGGAACGGATCTGTGGGTATTCTTGACCAAGTTTGCTTGTTTCCGTCTCGGAAACTGTTTATTACTCTTTTCAAGGAAGGCAAGTTGAACGTCGTTTGGACACCAGCCTTCAATTTCAGCGCTTTATACGTGCGTCTCTCTGGGTCTGTAAACAAGTCACCATCCCATTCAACCTCTTCTTGAAACGCTCTAGCCTGCGATGCTGGTCCGCTGCCAACAAGCGTCACGTTCACTAATGCTTGTTCTTGAAGCTGAGGGAGCATAGACTTCCAGTCCTTCGCCTGTTTCTTGCACAGTGTGCAGCCAAAATGGCGCAACCAACCAAACAGCACCACCTCGTCGTGCGCGGTATGGGAGTTTACGTGGTCAATGAGGGACACATGCGTGCCTTGAGGCGTGAGGACAATGGCTTGCTCGGGTGTAGAAAACAAAGAAGCAAACGAAGTGTGGATTGGGAGTTGAAGTGACGCTCGTGGCATTCTACGGGATGACTTCAAAGATTGACACTGTCTCGAGCGCAGACTTGCAGGTAATGGCGTGGTAAATGCTGGTGGCATCGTTGGTACAATTAGCTGGCCTGCCGAAGGGGTTCGACGTTGACAATCTTATCCCAACCTTCGCTCACCCTTTTCCGGGATAAGCTGTCTCAGGTCAAAAAGGGTGCGCGAACGCGCGCAGCGGATTCGTTGATATCTCGTTGTCGAGCAGCTTCGTATCAACTTGGCACGTGCTATCGTCCCCGATGGGCACACGCACGTTTATTTTGCCAGCGAAATGCTGTTTCGATGCATATTGCTATTTTGCGTTGGAAGATGAACAGTCAATGCATGGCAGAGCAAATCTGTGGTCCTTGCTGCACATAAATGGTTTGATCATATTAGTGAGCCGCCATGTCCACAGCAATGGCCACAACTTGAACTTGTGGCACGCGCGGATTTGGACGAGCATAGTGATGCTTGGACCTAAACTGTAAAGTACGTTCAAGTGGGCTGGGACGGCGTGCATGCCCAAGAGGATAGGGATGCCGATAGAGAGCGAAAGCAAATGCGGAACAAGTGAATGGCGTAATGCAGACGACGTTGGCCAGGACGGATGCGTAGCTCAAGGGACGGCTGGGAACGACAGATGGGAGCCTTAGCCAATACTCATCGTGGATGATGGCCCGATCAGACACGGATGAGGTGGGAGTTGCTTTTTGGCGCTTGAATAGCGACGGTTAGCGCCATTGGCGTTAACGATAGGCAAGATTGGTTACCGTGCAGCATAGTTTGGCGTTCCGCAGCAGTCATGATGGAGGTGATCGCAAGCTTTAGATAAGGTAGTAGACGGATAAGCATAGCAAATGGGAGGCTGGCGTTTTGTCAGTGATCTTATCTTTATCACATGTTACAGAGGCGCTGATGTTGGAATAAATGTATCCACTATCGCTTACAAGCAGAGCCAGCTACGTGCTCGCACAAAAGGCACAGAGTGCAGACTAAATTACAAGTACCAAAGCATGGGCGGCCAAGAAGTTGAGGGGGGAGCAGGGGGAGGAGAGGGGATGGTGAGAGCTCTTTTTCACGGTGGTGTGCATCTGGCGCTGACGCATACAAGAGCACGGCGGCTGAGGAGAGATGCAAGCAAGCTATTCGCGGCGTAACGAGCTCAGCAGCAACTCTCTGACGTAGAGGGCGCGCATGGCAGCTCGCGAGTTGGTGGGCAGGTGCGGCGCACGCGGGCGGTCGGGCGTGCCGAGGCTAGCGGCGAGGGGCTCGGGTTGAGTCACATGGGTAGGCGGCTGCTTGGCGGGTTGTTCGGGGGGAGAGACGCGGCTTCCGACGACGGCGGCGCTGTCAAAATCGGTGGGTTTGTCGGGCTGCTTGTCCTTGGCGACGACGCAGGCCAGGGCGCGGAAGCGGCAGCAGTCGCAAGGGGGTGCGGCGGAGGAGGCGGTGGACGTCGGTTCCAATGCACACGCGTTGCACGTCATGAGGTTGCCGCGGCTTGGGGACGGGCGGGCACAATGGAAGGTGCAGACGGCTGCGCCGCGCGAACGACGCTCTTGTACCAGCGGGCTGCGCGCGGTCAGACTTCGCGCCACTTCGCTCCGGGTGCGCGCAGTCCAGCACAGCACCTGCTTGTGACGCCGCACCCTCGACACGCTCCCGCGTGGCCCGAAATGTCTCTGCTTTACACTGTAAGAGCTTCGCTTCGTGCCGCACCCTTTCCTCGTGTGATCATGTGTTGCCCTTTCCGTCCGTGCTCCACCTCGCCTCATCCGCATCCGCATCCGCGTCCGCATCCCCCTAAACACCTCGGCCGTGCCGTGCCTCTCACCGAATCCACTATGAACTTCCTCCTGCGCACCTCTCGCAACGGATCTTCCGATGCGCTCATCCGCAATGCTGTCAAACTGCTATCAGGCCCCCGTTCACGCCTCGGCAAGAAGCCGCGACACGAGAAGCCCACCGCGCGCAGACGCCGTGAGGCAGGTGAAGCTGTGCGGCGCCGGGAAAGGTCAGAGCTTCTCTCCAATCTCCGAGTTGTTCTCGCCAGAAAGGCACGTGGCTTTTAGCTCTCTATCGCCAAACCCTATTTTACTGGACATCCCTTCAAGTCTCACACCCTTCTCTTTCATACTCATCCCCAATGTAACATCCTCTGCTGGAACGCAAGTGATCTTCGATCCATGTGTCTGCATGATCTCGTGAAGTCTCTCGTGCTTCTTACTGTTTTCGTATCTCGCCAATCAAATCGCTACAAGCGAAGCGTGGAATCACCCTATGCGTATTCTCGGCTTGTTCTTCACAGTTGGCACCCGCATGTACCTTTGTATGTGACGCGTGAATACCGCGCAATAGTGCTACATGACATCAAACCAGCGTCTAGACACCTCTTTCTAACCTTCGCGCCACGCATTTCATGCATTCCATCTTTACCACGTATCTCTTAAAACTTCCGTCCTTCGCACGTTTCTCAAATTCGCCCAATCCATCACCGTTTCTACACTACACCAGACCCCCGTCCAGACGTATCGTCACCCCGTTCACCATGCCACTTTGCTTGCTGGCAAGGAACACAACTACATTAGCTACCTCTTTCATACTCACAAACCGACCCAGCGGAATACGCGACTGAAGTTTTTGCCCTTTTTCGCCCTCCCACGCTTTGCGGCCCATGTCTGTCAGCACCACAGTTGGTGCCACTCCGTTTACGCGGATGTTGTGTTGCCCTAATTCCAGCGCCATCTGGCTTGTCAGCTGATTCATCCCTGCTTTTGAACACGCATAAGCTGTATGATTTGTAAGAGGAACATATGCCGCGGCGGAACTGATGTTCACGATGACCCCCTCCCCACTTGCAATCATGCCCTTTTCGTTTCGTACCGCTATTTGAGAAAGGACGAATGCAGAGCGAAGGTTCACGTTCATCGTGTTATCCCAATCTTCTATCTTTAGCTCCTCGAATGGTTTTGTGACAGTCGTCCCAGCGTTGTTCACCAGAATATTGATTCCGTCTTTACATGCTTGTTCACCGACGCTTTTGAGCTCTTCCACATTGCCAACGTCAGCACGGAACGCAAGGTACTTTCTGCCTAACTTGGAACAAATGCCTGGGACGTCAGAGTCTCCCGCTCCTTTTCGATCGATGATAATTATATCTGCTCCAGCTTGGGCGAGGGAAATGCTTATTTCACGTCCAATTCCCCGATGACCGCCCGTAACCAGTGCTGTCTTGCCAGTAAGGTCCGTTGGCGACCGTGGCTGCTGCGGAACCGTATCAGACATCAGTGATTGAATATCTCTTGAAGTGTCGGGGGAAGTAGAGGTGCGTTGGTTGACGTGAAACAGCTTCCTTCGTGCTTTTGAGAGCTCAAAATTTCGAGGATGCTGTTGTCATTCTCCGAAGCAACAAAAGATATGCATTTGAATAGATGTTAAGAGTACAATCAAGTTCGAGATTGCTTTATTGTGATCTGTGAGTTCATATCTTGACACAGTACAGAATCTCGCAAGATGATGCAGTCTCCTTTAAAATATGTGGACACGTGAAACCAATGTACAAATCGTAGCTTGCGCTACTATGGTGATGACGAATGCATGTTGTGTTCAAGAATTTGTCGTTCAAGTTCTAAGTGCTCCTGAGCAGCGTCGTTCATGACATGCAGCCATTCGTCGGCACACAGGGCTCTCTTTTCAAGAATCATATCGGCCAACAGTCCAGGGTCAAATAAAGCCTTTCGTCGTCGAATTACGGGCGTCATTCGAAGTAGTTGCTCGATGATTTGATCTGATCTTCCAAATGTACCAGCGTATGGTGCAATTAGTTCGGCCTTATGGGTATTCAAGAACGACAGGAGCCAATCAGCGTCTTCTTTTGTTCTGATGTTTTCCGCTAGTTCTCTTACCGTATCCGCCAAACCAAGTAGCAGCGTATAGTTCTTGACAAGATCAAAGTTAGCTTGCCTGTAAGGGCTCCCTCTAGTATCGCCGTTTGATGGTAAGCTGAGAGAATCGTCAACCTTTGTTGGGTTAACTATAGAATACCGATATAGTTCCATACTGCGATTATTCTCCTTTCGGATACAAGGAATGTCAGTTTGTAGCTCCTCCGAAATCTGTCTCCGAGCTGCCAGTATTCTGCGAGCTAGCATACGCGGTACAATTTCGACATGATATGTAAAATAGCGTCTCGTGATGTAAGGATTAGGACGACTGGTGCGACCAGGAATCGGTTTCTTGATGACATATTCTTCTGTTGGTGCACTTAACAAAGATTCCCAGTACTGTTCGCTCGAAACTTTCAACGCATCGCAGTGATGCAAGTCGTCCAGACCGTGATGACCAAACCACTCCTGCAACCACCGCACGGTTGTCTCATCGCGAAGAACTCGGGAACAAAACATGGTCTGCACGAAATTAGTACGTGTTCGCGAACGGAAATAAGAAGGTGTATGAACAGCTTGGGCACATACCTGTTGAACGGCTCTTTGAGTTAGAAAATCACGGGCACGTTGACGGTGGTCACGCTCTGAAGATGGTGCTACACCCTCGCACATGCATGTTGAAAATGAGAGATAAAGTCGAGGCCGAATGGCAGGAAACGGCGCAACAAAGGCCGCTCTCTCTGAACGAGGAGCCATAGCGAACCCCGAATGTCCTGGCCCTGCCGTGCAAAAGGGTGGCAGAGGAAGCTGGTCGTTTAGCGTGGCGGAAGATGGAGTGCGTTTGCAGTCTAAGCTTTGCAGACCTAACTTTCATGCCGTGGCGGTTTGGACAACGAACGCCTGACCGCCTGTGTTGCGAGGGTGTAGGGCTGTGCGTGAGCATGAGCAGATATTTCACAAACGGCTTTGGGCAGATTATTGGTGCGTTAGTAGCCAATGATTTTGCAGCGTTAGTGGATATGCCATTGTTTTCCACAAAGATACGCAGACCATCCTCGCCGACCAAGCGCGCCGACCTTGATTTCCATTTCGTGCCGTTTGGCAATACATATTGTATCGGGCAAAAGTGCAGTGTGATCATCAACTTCTCGGCGTGTCTGGTGTCCTGCAGTCAGAGAGGTTTCTCGGACGACATTGGTAAGTTCTAACGACTTGCACGTGTGCAGAGCTGTGCATCTCTGTCCTCGTTCTTGGCCATATTCCCGGTAGTAAGCGAAGGTGTATTGCGACTTATACTTCGCAACAAGCCGTAGACAGTCAGAATTGGCACAACGACCACTGTAGGACCTTCCTCCACCGGCGTCTTGCCTTCATCTAACGCTCTTGGCACCCTCGGGTTCATATCTACACCCAATTGTTCTGGGTGGACAAGTCACTGGCTTGCAGCAGTTCGAGTCGAACGGCCGCCAGCCAGCGGCTTGTCGAGCGGTTCGACTCTGTGATCTGTCGCTATGCGACAGGTACATCTCGTTTTGATGGAATGCTTCCCTTTGATACACGTTATGATATAAAGACCGCCACAGCGCTGATTCTGATGTTTGGTCCATCTGTATCTCTTGTTTTTCTTGACATGCAAAACGCAAGCACCCATGAAAAAGTGTCTCTATCAATCTTCGTTTCATCCAATGGTTCTTCAGTCACAGACATCTGCTGTTTATGCCTATATCGTGGCTGGACTTTCAAGCGGTCCCTTCTTCAAAACCGAAGGCAAACACAATGAAGTGACTAAGAGACCATAAGACTTGCTGTTAGCTTTCTTGATAATGAGATACAACACTCGCAACTTTATATTTCTTTGATATGCCTTCTTGTGAAACAGTGTTCGTCAGTAGGCGAGAAGAACAATATCGTTCGTCCATTTGTTGATACTGCGGCGCCGTCGTCCAGCTGTTCTGCACCTTCGTTCTGTCCATGTACACTATTACAAAGCTAAGCTGCGACAGCCAATGATGTAGCCCAGATAGCTCAGAGTGTGGAGTAACCAATACAAAAAAACTGCGAAGTTGCTTCGAAATCCATTTTTGGGTGATGTGTTATCCCACTGCCAAACTGTTCGAGCTCTTTGGGACTCGAGTCTCGAATAATGCTACCCACAAAGCTTCAGATGACAATCCAGAACTGTTCCTTCTTGTTCACTCCTAAGCAACCTATTGTGGCGGGCACTGTTCATGCTGAAGAATCTCTCGTGATAGTTGCAGCCTGCAACTTCCAGGAAAACTGGTCGAGGAACTTCGCAACTTGAGCTTTTGCGGTTGTAATCAAGTCGCGTAACTGCATTAGAAATTATATTCATCTTAGTGTATACTGTTTTTCTTCCAACTGATGCGTACCAGTACTCGTGACTCACGAGTCGTGAGTATCGATCGATGAATGAGACACCCTACCGGTGTTCGGTCGTTTCGTCTTAATTGTTTTCCAGTTTGTTCACAGGCTCCCGGTTTTGGTCTATCGTCTCGTTTACATCACCCCGCCTTGACGCCAATGCTGTTTGAAACAGCCTGTTTCGTTTGGGTTTTCAACTCTTTGTCCAATGGGATTGAGAAACAAAAGATCCTATCTCGCGAATATGGGTTAGAACGATATTTCTGCACATACAGCACGAAATTCACCACAACTGGGGTTATCCGATACCCTTGGTAATAAAAGCTGCAGAATACGGGGCTGATAACCCGTGGCATAGAAAGGAAGAAAGGAATGTGAACGATATCGCTCATATCCGTCGACATCATTCGGAGGCACGTCTGGAGTCACTTAGTACATATATATTTCTGTGCTAGCATTTCGGTGAAGTACGCGTTGCGCTGCGACGGGCAAAACAAAGGCCCACGAATATTCGATAGGGTTCCAACCACCTTGCGTCACGATGCTCTTGTGGAACCGCAACGTCCGTTCGTTCTCAACATGTCGCTCTTGAGTTTCCTCGCTTCAACGTTCTGATGGTGGCCATTCTAACCCTCTACGTGTTCCGAATGGCTGTCTTAGAGCACCGAAAACGCAGTGCCCAATCAGGTCGCCGAAGCTCTGTACATTTTCTGCTTTTAACTAGTCTCGAGTTTCAGTGAACATCTTGTGACGATTTCAACTGCTCGATTTTGCGATGGAATCTTACACTATGCTACGAACAAACGAAAGAGACAAATCAAATCAACTTCACTGCTGCACTTGAACCACATCGATGCCTGCAAACAACCAAGAAAGCTGAGCAACATTTCACCATGTTGTCATCAAGGAGGCTTAAAAAATGATAAGGAACCATGAATCTGACAATAGATCTTCCGAACATGTGCGAATCATATCCTTACTGGGTGTTAAGCCCGTAATGTTCAGTTGCCTCAAATGACAATGGACAGCGAACTGTTTTCGAGTTTGCGTTTCACAGTGGTCTAGCGGTTACTCTAGTACAGCTGAAGAGTTCTTCGAGCCTGATTCTTGAATGAGTTTCGAGTAGCAGACTTCCTTGAGGGCTCTAAGCGATCTCCTAAAGTGCCGGATGGCTGTTCTCCCTCAGTCTTTGGCATTGATCTCAATCGTCTCTGAAAGCGTCTCGCTAGTTCAACATGGGACGCTTCCAGATTCATAATCCATCGCTTATGCGACGATTGAGCACGAGCGCTAAGATTTTCGTCCTTCCAGATTTGCAGAATCATCGAATCTTCAATCCACCTTGTCAAGATGGCTATTCCATCCCTGCCATTGGCAGCGCGAACAATGAAATTGGCCGAAGCGCGGTTGAGAAGCACTCTAGATTCTTGTTCGCAGTACTGGCGGAACACGTTTGGCAAGATCTCTTCTTGCTGCTCCATGTAGTCGAGCAGCTTCGGCAAGTAGTTGCAGAGCTGTTGATAGACCTTCGGCAAAATTTCACCGGGGGCACCGGAGTTGAACATCTCGAGAGTGGAACCTATATCCATCAACATTTTCTCCAGTCTATCACGGTTGTATTTGACTACCTTGTGATATTTTTTCAATTCGGATGACTCTTGAGCCGCGTTTAGCAAGAAAGGGAACACAATCTGATCCTCGATTTCAAAGTACTGCGCGACAAACACCTCGAAAACCTGCCAGTACTCGGCCAATTCAGCAATATCAAGCATTGTGACTGAGAACCATCGCCGTTGAATGGAAGAGAGAATGGTATACAAATCCATGATCTCCCAACGGATGGCGTTATGAGGTAAGACGAATACGTCACTGTACCAAGTATCGCGGGCACCAAACTCCGCAATCTCAAAACTAGGGTAGACAAGACGTTCCGGTCTGGCGGACAACAATGTCTTGCCGCGAATCTGCCCGCTAAACACTGGCTGAGACTCATTCTCCTTTCTAATGAAGACGCGTTTCTTGACACCAACCTCACTCGTACTCGCCGGAGTCAGGCAAGCATGAATCGGGCCACTGGAAGCACGAATAGTGCTGGTAGCGTAGCTCTGCAAGCTACCCAAACTGCTTGCGGCAGCATGGCGATTAAGCCTGCCTGAACTGGCAACACCATCCGCACGACGAATCTCAGCGTAGCGTGCGGCCGGACGAGTGCTGTAGTCATTCTTTCGAAACAGACGGGAGAAAAAGGCAGATAAGCCACCGGAACGAAGCTGCGCAGGCAGACCGTCGTGAATGCCTAGCTCCTCATCGCGACCAAGTTTGCCGAGGTCCATGGTCCGCGAGGCCGGATGGTGTTGCGCCGTGCGGCCGCGACCACGACGGCCGTGGCGCGCGGCTTTGACATCGCGGTCGCGGTCATTGTGCTGCGTCAGACGACCGGAGCGGAAAGCGGAAGGCATGAGGAGGTTGTGCGCAGCGCAGCAACGGAAGGAGGATGTGGAGAAGCAGAGGAGGGAGGGGAGGAGGTGGGGGTGGGCAGCGGTGCTTCGGGCGATAAGGAAGTGGGGACAAAAGGCGAGGACTGCTGCAAGCGATGGAGGCAGGCGGGGAGCGTTGAAGGGGGGGGATGCACGTCGCGTGGCGGCACTGGCTGAATTTCAGTTTGAAAAGCAACGCAGCAACGGCGCGGGACGTGGCGCACACGCGCAGCAGCACGTGCTGTGGCTGGCGAGCACGCGTTGAATTGGCGTGCGGTTCAAATTTGGATTCGCACAGCACGTTTCCAACTGCCGCGCGAAGGCGGTGGCGCTTTCAACGTGGGCCGCCCGCCGCCGTCCGCCGCCGTCCGCCGCCGCCACAGCTCACCACACCCGACCCCGTAATGTTATCTAGCCGCGCGCTCTTCACGTCAAGGCTCAGCCCGTGATCAAGGATCCTAACATTAAGCCGCCTCGCGTACACTGATGCGCCCCACTCTCGGCGAGTGGCGCTTCTTCGCAAGGTCCACCCACATCGTCTCCTCGTCAACTTCCTCGTCTGCGCTCTCTCCTATCATGAACCGCCTCAGTCGGTTGCACAGCGCCACCGGCACACGCGCCTGAATCAATGTGCCGTCCTTGACGAACTCCTCAGCCTCCACGCTGCCTTGCACATATATAGCTGTCGTCAAGTCGCCACGGTTGTACGGGATCACTACTTCCACACTGCGCATTGTGTCGCGAAGAACCTCATCGATTACCATACCCATCTCGTCCACGCCCTTACCCGTCCTCGCACTCACCGGCACGCATTCGAATTCGCTCCCACTCTCTATTTCCATCTTCAAGCGCTCCAACTCATCCTCCGCCACCAAATCTGCCTTGTTCAACACAATCATCGTCGGCTTTCCACCAGCCCCGATCTCCTCCACAACTCGTTCAACCGCCTCCATCTTTCGCTGCATAACTCCCTGCTCATCCGACACGTCCACCACATGTAGAAGCATGTCCGCATCCACAACCTCTTCCAAAGTAGCACGAAACGCAGCCACAAGTTGTGTAGGCAAGTTCTGCACAAACCCTACAGTGTCTGTCACTAAGATCTCTGGGCTCAGCTTCACACCAGCCACACTCGCACGCCGCGTTGTCGGGTCCAGGGTCGCAAACAATGCATTAGCTGCGAGCGCGTCCGCTCCGCTTAGAGCATTCAGCAAAGAGCTTTTCCCACCGTTAGTATAGCCTATCAATGCCACGACAGGCAATCCTACGTTTCTCTTCCGAGCCTGTCTCACGCGTGCTCTGTGCGCGCGCACCAGTTCTAGCTCCTTCTTCAGTCTGCTCACTTTTGTGTTGATTATTCGCCTGTCCACTTCAAGCTGAGTCTCTCCTGGACCACGCAACCCGACGCCCCCGGCGCCGGACTGTCGTTCCAGATGTGTCCACATGCGCGTCAAGCGGGGTAACCGGTACTGGTACAAGGCCAGCTCCACCTGCAGCTGACCCTCTCGCGTAGCTGCATGTTGTGCGAATATGTCCAGGATTAACGCTGTGCGGTCAAGCACTTTAATGCCACGTTCTTCGCCGCCGAACTCGTGCTCTAATGTGCGCTGTTGTGCCGGTGAAAGTTCCACATCAAATATGCATGTGAGACAACCCAAGCTCTCCATTTCCCTTCGCACTTCATTGAGCTTTCCTGTACCAATGTATGTGGAAGCATATGGTACAGGCAGTTGTTGGGTTATCACTGAAACCACGCGCATCCCCGCCGTCTCCGCCAGGCGAGTTAGCTCTTGTAAGGAGTCGTCGATGGAAAAGAGACGTGTGTAGCGGTATTTGTCAGTGGCGTCTACACCGACCAACACGCAGAGCTCACGGTCCTGCTCGCGACGCACGCGAAGCGAAAATCGCTCCTCGGAAGTCTCTGAAGGCTTGACCGTCATCGTCGCGCTTCGACGGGCTGCATGGTGCCTTAAACGCAGAGGTTCTCGGTTGCATTGTGAATAGCTACGGCGCAGAGCGCCGCTTCCGGCAGTGAAGGAACTGATAAACGACAGTTTAGACTTCATTGTAACAAAAGGTGGCCAGGTATGCTTAAAGCCCACTAGATTTGCGTTGGCCGGAAATCACAGACTAAGTTTGCCGGGGTTGCAATCCTGTCGTGGAAGGCGGTGGCTTCGATTTGCGTAAGAATATTCACTCTCACGGTATGAAAGACAGGTTGAAGATGCACGGAGAGATATTATGAGATTCAGTCAGCGGCGCGCTCACGACCATGCAGAAACGCATTTTGCTCCTCAAACCACAGCGACTTGGTCCGACAAGTTGGTTGCAAGTTATGCATCAGATCGCTCCACTTGGGGTCAGAGAGTAGTTAGTAACCACTCATAACGGACCAATCAGAGGACAAACCATGAATCCTTGTAACGTGCGGTCAGCGACTGGTTTTCGTTCTTTCTCGCTACAGTATCATCACAAAAACCCGTCGTCTCGCCGCTCGACATGTTATTTCGTTTTCCGTCGCAGTGCGCTGCCCAGAAACGAAGAGCTATTCACGCGCAGACGATGATTCGCGATCCAGCTCTACGATCCGCGTTGCGCCGCCTGATCCGTGCGAAAAACATCGCATTTCGCAACGATACCGAAATGTTACGCGTAGCAAACCAGACTTTACGTGAACAGGTACAACAGCACCGCGACGTCGCTGTGGGAAAGCGCGATCAATTACTCTCAGAAATGGAAGAAGCCATAACCTTTCTCAAAAACAATGTCGTACAAGCGCCCTTAAATGAGCGTGGAAACTATTCTTTTGATGCTACCCGCATCAATGAAAGCAATTCACGCTCGTAAACACATTAATCCCATCCGAGAAGCTTTCCAACAATCACCATGCCCGACTTTGCTTGCCATCCGAACAAACCCGCCGCCACGAACGCAAGAGAGAAATGTACTTGCCTCGCCCACTCCTTTCCCTTCTGCATGTACGGAACAAAAGCTGCCATCACACTGAACAAAGCAACCAACCCCAACCCGGCGTATAGATGCGGGCCAGGGAAGAGCTTACCCGTTCGTGTGTACGTGTTCGCCATTCCACCAAAAGTTGCCAGCGTCATGATTGCAAACAGGCTGCTCGAAGTTCGGAAGTGACGGTCTGTAACCTTCTTCTTCACTAATTCCTTGCGCTTCTCTGGTTCTGACTTGCGAATTAGTGACGATTGATAGCCAAGGTAGAACGTGTAAAGACAGGTTCCGAGCAGCGCCCACATCAACACTGGATGTACCAGAGACGCTGGTTTCGTCTTGAACGCTTCTTTCAATGCATCTGGCACTGCGTGCGCAGCCGGAATTCCACTTAGGCCAAAGTAAATACCCGCCAGTGACCATCCGGCCTCACTTATCACGTAGACCCAGTTTTTCGTTTCATCAAATGTGCGAGGTTCAGTTTCTGACGACAGTCGTGCTTCGATGTGCAGTCGCGCCCCATTACTTCTGGCAGGCGCCGTTACTTTCACTTGTCTCAATCGCGTCATTCGCGTAGCCCTAATCCCCAAAGTGAGCCGCACACTTCGCACAGGTGTTGCTGGAACAAATGCCATGACAGACATGCTCGCTTTTCGCAGTGCTTTGTATCCCACTCCAGCCGCTTCTCTTGTAGCCCAACTAGAATTCTACCAAGAGCAATTGCCAGTGTGATTTGAACGTAGAGAGGAGAAAAGCTTCATTGACCATGCTTGAAACGAGATCAGGCGAGGTCGTTCAACGAGGAGTCTGGGAATCCAAATCCAAGATTTGTCGCAAGTCAGATGTGTGGCTCGAACGAATTTGCCGCATTTATCCCGATTTAATGCTATATTGTCATCGTCGCTACTTACAGCTTGGAAGTTCAAAGTTGGCGAAGGCCGCGCTCTTTCACAGCGCGAAATGGCTACGTTCCTACTCTCGTTTTGCAAATCCATGCTCTGACATCCAGAGACGACTTATTAACCCCGATCTCTGCGCCCTTCGTTTAAGTCTCTCTCTCGTTCAATTCGACTTCATCACCGTCAGACACTTAAGGTCCTTATCCATAACAGTAAATTATCATGTTCGACAAGACGTTCGCGGCATGCTACGAACGGTTGCCTTGAAACACAAGTATCAGACAAATGGACACGGATGGAGGCTATGAAATCGTGGTACCGTTTGCCCCAAGTCGTCGATTCTCGGTGTCCTTCTCTGATGAGAACAATAGAAAACCGTCAGAATCCGCCGCATTGGAGCGTAGCATTGAAACAATATGGTTCAAACGCGTAGCCGAAAACAGGAGCCTGTTCAATGGTTCCAAGTTTCGATTGGCACGCTTCTCAGTGTCTGCTGAACGCGTCACTTTGCACCTTGGTTTGACTGACTACAAAACTTATCTCGCCACACACGCACCACCACAACCCGTGCAAAGATTTGGTCCAGCGTCTATGGCTTTGCCGCTTGGCAACGTAGTAGTACCCATCACTCGCGATCTCTACACCTTTGTTTTGGTCAGATCAGCCAATTCGGCAGAAGGCAAGTTCAAATGTGTGTTTCCTGGGGGTCATGCTGAACCGAGTCAAGTCACTCACATGACACACGGCGACTGTCCGATGATCCAACGGGAGCTGGTACTTTCTGCTCGACGTGAAGCTTTGGAAGAACTTTTCCTAGACGAAAATCTAGTAGAAAAAGCTGAGGAGATGATGTTTCTCGGTATAGTGAGAAGAAAAACAGATTTGAAACCTAGTATGGTCTTTTCCGCTCGTTTGTTTTGCGAGGCTTCTGAAGTTGAAAAGAGATATTGGGAAAGAAACAAATTGCAGGAAGAATCCGTGAATATCTTCAGATGTCCTCTTCGCCGTATGCTCGAATCAGGTATTGATTCTGCTCTGCCTGATGATTCCTGCGCAATGCCAGAACTACTTGGTGCCGCTGAGTTGTGCGCACAGATACAGCAACATCGCACAATTGAGTTCTGCTCGGATTCGCAGTGTGAGAACGAAGATACGGCCCGCTAGCTACGAACTGACGGTGTTGAATACAATTAAGCTTCAACATCAACTTCTAGAGATGGAGGTCACATTTCTCCCGCTCAGCAGGGTCTTTACCTGTTATTGTCAGTTCCAACCGCACACTTTCTTGGCCTTATCCCATATTTGAACCGGAGAAAGGACATGTTCAGCACTTTGAATACATAGCGCAGATAGGACAGAACTTTGAGCGAGTTCCTGAGAGATGATGACCTCCTCGGTCAGATACTTCATCTCAGGCACGATTGTAGCCTCTAGTAGCATGCTGACCGGGAACCAAATATAATACTCTTCTGCCCTTTACGGTGAAGAACGGTTATAAGGTGCAAGTGCGTGTAGTGATCTATAATATAACACAATGGGCACGGTGCAATAAATGTAGCTGGAATGATTCCAACCTTTGAGAAGGGCCATTGGCCCTTCTCAAAAATTGGAAGGCTATTTCTTAGGACGATTGCGAGATGGGCCACCCTCGCCACTCGTTCCAGAAGAGCTGTCACTTCTAACAGGTTCTCCATGACGTTCAGCAAGCTCTTTATGCATTTCCTTGAGCTTCCTTTTCTTCCTCTTTTCTGTCATAAGATTTTTGTCTGCGTTTAATGCTTTCTTCATTGCCTCAGCTGCTCTCTTTTCTGCCTCTGCCAATCTCTTTTCAACGTCCGCTGCTCTTTTTTCTGCGGCTGCCGTTTTTTGTTTTGCCTTCAGTGTGTCTTCTTTTGCTTTCAGTGTCTCTTCTTTTGCTTTCAGTGTCTCTTCTTTAATTCTTTCGACTTTCTGTCGCAAATCTTTCATAGTATCTTTCGGATTCAACACATTGTCTACTTTTTGCCTGCCAAAAAATGGCATGAAGCATTCCTCACCAGGATTGTAAATTTGCCACTCGTATCTTCCTCGGCGCAACTTGCCAACTCGAACACAAGGAGCATAAGTTGATGTGCTCTGGTGCGGTAAATCTAGGTCAATTATAATATACCACGCTATCTTGGTTCGTGCGTAATGCATTGGTTTGTATTCCAAATCGCGATTTCTGTTTCCGCTTGTGACTTCTATAACGACTTCAGGAGGATTGGTCGTCCCAAAAGAAACTTTCCTAGATTGGGGAGAAGTATTAGCAGATTCATCTTCAGTCCGAGGAATTCCAATAGCTAAATCTGGCTCAAAGTATCTTCTAGAGTCATGTTCGGAAGAGCTGGAAGAATATTCATCTTCGTTGGAACTTGTACGCGGTGAACACGGTTTAAGGATCACATGAGGAGCAAAAACTATTCGATAGTTGGTTTCCACATCCATGTAGTTCGCGGCAAAAAGAAGAAATAACAGCGCAATAACATCATCATGCAGTTTGCTTGGCATCGGTTTAGCGACAAGTTTTCCGCTTTCTAACTCGTATCGTCCATAAACCGAGGTAGGTAGCTCAAGCAACTGTTCGAAAGAGTATTGTGCGGAATGAAGTGTGCCGATTAGATTGCCGGTTGGCAACGGTAGTCGCAAGGAGACTTGGTGCTGAGAGGCAGATGCAACGGCGTGTGGCACAGAGGCTGAAGAAGATGATTTTCTCATGGAGTATGGGGAGCAAGATTTGCGGGAGGAGAAAGAATTTGGCTGGCTCATGATGACAATTTGTGCAATGAAATGCGGAAGAGCATAAACACAAAGTTGGCTATGGCTCTACACAGATTTTAAAGTGACAAGACGGGAGTCTTGCTTTTGATAGTGCCGGTGCGTGCTTCGCGGCTATTAGTGACGCTGTGCACAGTGAGTTGATGATGGCGGCAGATAGAGAGAGAGGTGTCGCCGGTAATGTTGCGTCAGGTACAAAAACGCAGCTCAGGGCCTGAAAAACGCGATTGTAGGAGCTTGGAATGCAACTTAAAGACCTCAGACGAAATGAGGCGATAGCTACGCTCAAAGGGAAAGGAAGGGTGCGGAAAAGGAGAGGGACAGCGCAAGCTGCTGCAGCCGTTGCGGCGGCAGCGACGGGGAAGTGAGTGTTGCTAACATTATCCACGCGCGTGCCAGTGGCAGTGCCGATTCGGACAGGTACAAGGGCAATCCAAGCCAGATTCAAGGCGCGCGCCAATTAAATTGCAGAGGGCTTTGCTTGCCGCGGCGGCACACACGACCGTGGTGTACCGCCGTAACAACCTCGGAGGTACAGTACCGCGGTACTGTACCTCTCGCGGAATGCTGTTCTTTGCTGCATCTCCCGAATTCACGTAGCGTGCTAGAACGCTACCCTTGGTACCGTCGGTAACATGGGTTATCCTTACAGCTTTGGTAGATACCTTGCAGACGTACGAAGTTTGTACAAACGGTGTAGCGCTAGCCTTTAGTGGGCGTCTCCTGAAAACACAAAGAACCTGTTGCATTCACGCAAAAAGTTGCTCTGTTGGTGTTGCAAATCCACAATTTTTCGTTTGTGTCAATTTGAAAATTGCGATTAGTTAATTTCGGGAGACGCCCAGTTTTTAAACTTATGTGCGGCTAAACATTTTCAACTGTTCGAGGTTCTCTCAGACTGTCTGTCCAGACCACGTACGAAGCTATCTGGTTTCAACCCTGGAGACCCATCCTGCTCTGTGCTCGGCATACAGTATAGGGCCAAGAGGGATACATCCAAACTTCTTAGATGTAGATTGAACCAATTAGCTGAGCAAGAGAGCACCATGTTGGATGCACGGAGTTGAACAAGGTATGTATCGATGCTAGCCAAGCATGAGCATGACGCGGCAATCGTGTGCCAGACGTACCTTCGTAGGGCCAGGTAATTGGTATCTGCGAAGGGTACTAACTCACTTAGCTTAGACCAGCGCTTCTAACATACAGTTGCTCCCAAATTTGTGGTACCTTTGAGCGCGTGGTATTGTACTGTATTGTAGTTTGCGTTATGGTAAATTCAAAACGTTCCTACCGTTGACGGTAAGAGATAAAACAACTGAACGAACAATATCAAGGGCGCAACTTTCTTCCACACGGTCTGAGCTTCCGTGATATGACACGTACTGCGAAGACGTGCTTCTCTGAAGTGTAGTGGAATACCCTTGCAATCCACTCCCTGTGATATCTTCCGGATTATAAATAGGCCGACCAGTTCAAGCATCGATGTTCCGTCCATTCATGGAACAAATAATAGTATATACATCGTTAAACCTCAAAAGAATAAGACAATAACTATAGTCACTCTGACTGCGACGCCGTCTCTTAGGTAGTGCTCTGCCCCAGAGTATCCAAGAATAGCAAATACACGGCCCTATCTTTTCCTCTTGATTTAAGGATCATGACCCCTGAGTCATCTCGATTCAAGGAGCGCTTCTACGTGGACGGCTTCTGATACCCAACGATTAAAGCGGTATGGACATTGGTGCTTCCCAATCCACATTGATCCCGGTGAATCCATGGAAACAGGATTGTGGACGACCTATGAATAGTTAGTTCTGAAGCGTATTTAAGCAGTGCGTGCTGGTACTCCTTCTCGTCAATGCGTTGTTCATCAACAAACCTCATCTCGTATCTCAACAGCCTTCTCACATAGCATTTCTTTTCCTCTGTTTCGTACTTCTCATTTTTCAACGATGAACTTTCTTACGATCTTGCTTCTCGTTGTAACTCTCACTGTTGCTATTGGTGCAAACGTACCGCGCAAAAAGTGTGTCACTGGCACTGATGGGAAGAAGAATTGTGTGGCATTGACATCCGTGTCTCCTACGTTTAGAATGAGCTCAAGGTCTTGCAGTCAGACAGACATTCTGTGCTGGAATGAAGTGGCTTTGGATCTCGTGAACGATGTTCGCCGCAAAAAGGGGAGGAAAGCGCTCACATTGGGACCCCAATCTCAATTGAACAACGCAATGACCTATGCCACTGAGCTGGCCTCCAAACATGATCTATACCACCAGAACTTGAAGTCTGTCACGCAGGAAGTTCGTTGCATGCGCTGGATTGGTGGAGAGAACCTGGCATACAATTATGACCAGAAGAATGCAGCAGCAGCTTGTGTTGATCAATGGATCAACTCCAAAGGGCACTACGAGAACTTGGTGAATGATCGTTTTGAACAAGTTGTTCTTGGACTTCACTTCAAGAGAGACGGTAGTGTGTTTTGCGTGCAGACATTTTCTTACATCTCGAGTGCTGCACCGGGTAGTGTGAACGATAGCGGATGTGGGCCAATCACGAAATCATCGGGGAACGCGCAAAGAGCTTCAGAGTCAAGTACTTCCTCGACCGTATCCCCTAGTGGCACGGGTGCCGGTGGAGACGAAGGTAAGAGTTCGTGCATGTGTCTGTACTACTCTCGAGGTTGCACGAGTGGAATTGCTGCATTAACTGGAGGAGTCTGCAGAAGTTTAACTAGCTACAAGCGCCAAGGAACCGCGTGTGTTTCGACGTGCTGCGAGTTTTGCTCCAGGAACCCAAGTGACGCAGTTTGTCAAAGCTCCAGAGTGAAGAATATCTGTTAATATGTTTCAGCCGCGTGGAACAAGATTTGAATGGTTTGTACAGAATCTGCTGAAACTACCTACTTGTGCAGAGAAGAATAGTGCACGGGAAGTTATATACTCATGGATATTTCATTTGATAGCTCATCTTAAGCATTGTAAATAACACTTTGATGCGTAGAATGGCATGATCGTACTCTAGTTCAAGCAGTAGAAGTAGTCGTTCTTCTTTTTCTTTATTGTGGACAGCAGCTTCTAATTACTAAGCTGCAGTAAAGCTTTCAAAGAAAGCTTTCTCTCTTTTGGAAGGCCAAAAACTTCTGTGGCACTTGTCTAATCAAACTTTGCACTGTACGCCTAGCAGAACGAGGCAGCCCCTTAAAAAGCTCGCGCCTAGATGCATGTGTGAAACGACAACGCAAAACAAAATGATCCGGATCCTTCTTTGCGTTTGTTCCACAATCGCATCGTAAAGTCTTCTTTTCCATGTAAGACGCAACCGGGTGAAGCGACGGCACGTGCCCAGCGTAAAACTGCGCGAGCGTCACCTCGGCCTTTCGCATCTCTCGCTCATTCTTCTCAGGCGGCGCGTAGCCTTGGAGGACTGGCATGCTTTTCTGTTTTGACGACAACGCAGAATGGACATCCAGCATATCTACAGGTGTGCTTAGTTGGTCCTCAATTGGAAGCTGGAGACCTGACTTCGCCAGCTTATCAACTTGCTCATTCTGGCTTATCCCGACAAAGCCGTTGCCTCTGCCTATGACCTCTTGGATGGAGAATGAAGGATGCACAACAGAAGAGAGACAAGGGGTAAAACGGTGATGATTGCCGGTAGCAGCTTGACCACACAGGTTGAGTACGCCTCTTGGAACCTGGTTCCTCGTGCGCAACAACAAAGAGCTTCATGAGCGTTACACATCTGAAAACCTACATGCTGTAGCTACATTATCAAGGAAGTGCTTGAAGTACAAGGACGTTGCTCAGGAACAGGTGAATACCACTTTGGCGGCCACAGATTCGTTTCTTCACTGTAAGTGTAGCTTCTTGGAAGGTGTGACTTTCTGAGTTTCCATCGTACGCATATATGTTCTTTGAAGTGCTTTTGTACTGCACACGAAGAACGAATTTACGAAGATTATGTTAGCTTCCCGTTCGAGAGCAGCAGGGGTTAGTTGTTTCTGATATCATCATGATAAAGAGGGCGCGAACGGATACTGGGCTTTCTAACGAGAGAACGCTTTTTTACACACAAGCGCTTCGCACTAAGCTGGAATTTGGCTTCTGTGCTTCATAAGAGAGAGAGAGAAACACGGCTGAAAACAACTTTGGATGGAATATTTGAGCAATGCTATTCAGAGACATTCGTAGGTGTTGTTGACTCTTTGGTACCGACAGTCTGTCTGTCACATTTAACTTCGCCACCCGAACAAGCAGTACGAAGGTAGATATCAGAGTTGATCACTGCACTGATCGTCAACTGCAACCTTCAAAAGCCTGTCAGAATGCATTATCTCGAAAAAAGTCTGCGGTACAAATGCAACACGAATCCTGCAACGCAACCTCATCGTTCCTTTGGTTCTACGGAGCAGGTAATTTATAGAATCTCAAGTACCCAGTACCGATCCGGGAAGGAAATTTCAAGGATTTCGTTACCGCTACAAATGTACGAAGGTAGAAAGACAGAAAATCCGTGGTGATCCAGCTCCTTTTTGAATCTAAAACCAGGATCATCATGATCCTGCTTTTGGATTCATGATTTCAGGACATTGTAACAATGTAACATCAGCTAATTTAACCCACAAATGTCTACTTCTGAGGCTGGAATCGTGAGATTGAAAAAAGAACCATTCCTTCAATACAGCGTGAAGGTACTGGTGCGTGTCAAGAGCATCGCGCTTCCGTTTCCCATTACCCTAACGAGAGAGCAACCAGGTAGAGATATACAGCAACTCGTTGGCAGCTCCTTCAATTGGCAAGTCTGCGAAGCCAGAACTGAGAACTTACGCGTTTCTTGCTGACGGTTCGAGAATAGAGAATAGGGCTGCCGTGAGTGCTCCCAAAACAAATATCAAGTGTAGTGCAGGGCACAATTCCCGTCCGCACAAAAAAAAACTGTGCTTGCCCTGTACTTTCATTCATCTTGGTGACTCAGCAAATCTCGGGCGATATTCGCTGTGGGTTTATTAACCAGCTGTTTCCTATCGCCGTGGTCATGTACTGTTTCATACCTCCAAGTCATCTTCACCTCAGGAGAAACGACAACATAGTTCGAGTCATAGCCCCTCAGAAGGTATTCAGCAGCAAAAATCGTGTTATCACGTCTGTCCATCGACCAGCGTGGCCTTTTGCTCGCCACATGCAAACTCAGCTTCTCTACTCCTCCACAGGGAAACTGACGAACAAGACCACAATGGACTTTCTTTCAGAACGCATAGCTCGTCATTTACGACAATTCAAAGATGGAGTGTTTCTCGTGACGGGTGCGAGCGGACGCACAGGCAGCCGAGTTGTTCGCAAGCTCCTTTTAGCAGAAAAGAGGGTGCGGGCACTGACAAGGGATCGTCAGCGACTAATTGATGCTTTGAAAAAACTTGATGTGGATGTAGAAGAAGAAGAACGCAAAGGAAGGCTTGATGTGCATATAGCTGACTTGTTTAACCTCTCGTCAGATGTATTCGAAGATGTGGTGCAGGTGGCAAGCTGCACTGGTACTTCATCTCGATCAATGGGTAACACCGAAAATGGGAGCGCACAAGGATCTGCCCAAGGACCCCCATTCTTGCTGGAAGATAAGCCTGAAAATGTAGAATACCTTGGTATTCGCTACTTGGTACATGAGGCCCAGAAGCACTTCTCCCGCTCGGAAGCAAGCAGTCCATCAATCTCGATCCTCGACTTCTCCGACAGTTCCGCGACCAATTTGCAATGGTCGCCAGTAAATGATGTGGTCATGGGCGGTGTAAGCAGGAGCACCGTATACGCAGAGAACGGTGAGCTTGTCTTCGCCGGCAGCGTGTCTACTGAGAACAATGGGGGGTTTGCCTCGGCCAGAATGTTTGACCTAGAGACGCCCCTGAACCTCAGTGGATATGACGGGTTGCAGCTGCGCGTGAAAGGCGATGGAAACCATTATAAAATGATCGTGAGATGCGAGCCGAAATGGGACGGATTATGTCACTGCTTCACCTTCGAAACGACCAAAGATGAGTGGATAGTCGTCAAAATTCCGTTTGAGAAGTTCAACTCTGTACGCAGGGCGAAGACAGTTGAAGATGCCCCAGTGCTGAACGCAAGCAATATTGTAGCCTTTCAACTAATGCTTAGCAAATTTGAGTATGACGGAGCACTCAATCCAACGTTCTCGCCTGGCTCTTTTGAGCTGAAAGTTTCTGATGTCAGTGCCTACGTGAACGAGGACAGCGCTGGATGCCCCAAGTTTGTTCACATTGGGACTGCGGCAACGACAAGAACGTTGCGGAAAAACGAATTCAAAGAGCAAATCCCCATTGTACAATTGAGTGACAAACTTGGACGGATTCTAGATTGGAAACTCGCTGGGGAAGACATTATCCGCACTTCAGGTATCCCATACTGTGTACTGCGGTCGACCGGTTTGAATGACACTATGGACCCTGTTGGAATGGATAACCTGTTCTTTGATCAAGGCGACTTTCTCGTTGGAAACATGAACAGAGATGACCTAGCGACCATTGTTGTTGAAGCCTTTTCAAACTCAGCCTTTACAAATGTTACAACAGAAATATCCTCACGAAAAAAAGGACAAGAGCTGAGATCCGTGGAAGAGCAACTACAAAATCTAAGAGTAGACAACGAAATCGACAGAAAGTTTGCCTCGTTCCCGTACCTTCCGAACAGAACATTTGTCCCAAAATAATGCTCTGATAGGCTAACGTAGGTGTTGGGGGGGTTGGAGAATTGCGTTCTTCCCGCGTCTTTCGAATTGTTAGTGGAACATGAATACAAAAAACGTTTGTTTGCAATGCAATCGATGCATGTGCTTTTGGTAGAGATGCATCCAAAATTTGCAGCACGCCGACAAGGAACACGAAATGAGAGATGCGGAGTGATGAGGTTGAATTTAGTGATATGGTTCAGGGGGTGTGATGACTCCTGAGCCACCTGACATATTTTGCCGCGTCTCTTCGCCCCTGCTCATAAATTTTCATAGCGTCATCGTAACCGCATGGAAACAGGTGCTCAATGTTATTTGTCTCTTGTGTTGGTGGAGAAATATCTGCTGTCATTGCATGAGGGTTGACGGTAGTGGTAATTAGTCTTCCACTCTCGTCAAACAAAACTGGCTGGTTGTTCGAAAACCCGCCATCCCAGAAGAATTTGCCAATGCCAGGTCTCACAGGCCTTTCGTAGTAAATCGGAATGTAGGTTGAAGCGGCAAGCATGTTGTGAAGATGGGCCTTGCTCCTAAACTTTCCGACGAGCGCATTTCCGTACACTTTGGATCTCTGTGGTGTTTCTGTGACAGAGATTAGAAGGCGATCTGTTGCTTTGACATGGGAGTCTTTTGGTAGCGATCGCAGTATGTGAGGCAAAATGTAGTTGCTTAACGTGCCAATTGGTCCCAGGGTATGGCGCTCAACACTCTCTATGCCCATACTAATGCAGAACTTGAGCTGGAACTGAAGGTCGAGATCGAGAGCTGCTGCAGCGGCGATAAGGGCGCCTCCGGACGACCCCAGCCATATTGTGTTTTGGTCAACAACTTTCTCACTCTTCAAAACTAGAAGCAGAAGCAACCGTTAGCATATGGAGACGCGTACGCAAGGTAAAGGGGGACAGGGAGGGGGTGCATCGTACCTTCGCAAACGCCAATGTGATAAGGAAGCATCCATGCACATCCATTGAGCGAGACGGAGTGTAGCGGTATTTGCTTCTTCTCTCCAGGACGGAGAGAGCGATCTGTGCCGATGTATCCTCTGAGCAATGAGCGCGATAGACAGTGCTCGGCCAAAGCCGGAGAGCATGCAGTAAGAACGCGCTTCGAGGCGGCAATGATCATGAGTCGCAAGTCTGACCATGGCCATTTGAGCCAGAGCCAGTCAGTAGACACAACAAGGGCATTGATCACAGGCTCCAAAAGGAGGAGAAAAACATAGAAAACAGCCCAGAGAAGATACAGTATGCTGTGTCTAGTGTGAACGGACACGATGCGAAGCGTAGCGGACATCAGAGCAGTGGGAGAGGAAAAGCGGCGAAAAATCAGCCGGGGACGCGCGCGGTTAGAGAACATGATGGGCAGGGTTGCAGCGGCATGACGACGACGGAGGAAGCACGCGGCAGCGTACGGCGAGACGGAGTTATGAACAAGAGCGACGAGACAAGATCGGGCCACGCATTACGACGAGTATGTGCGAGTTGCCGTGCGACACAGCTCATCACGTGGCCTTCTATAAACAACGCCGCATCCCTCCTGCTCATCGGCTACTGCAAACGACGCAGCGCGGAGGCAACGGTCGTGTGGCGTGAGCCCGCCACCGGTGCCGGCTCTTGCGACTAAATTGGCCCGCGTGTGCGCAGCTCGACAGTGGTTGCCGGTCCAGAGTCCGGACTCCAGACCCGGCCCGCGTAGCACACATTCGCGCCATGACGCAACCACATCGCCTCGTCGCCTTCATCTCGCCTTTGCCCCTGCCGCGCGCGCCGCGAGCGCAGTCTCCCACATGCGCCTCTCACCGCGGCGCCGCTCCGTGGGCGCGCGTGCGCGAGCGCGCGCCTCGAGACCTATTCGACAAGCAGGGGCGCCAGTACATTCGTCTGGAACAGTTCCTCAAGCTTCAGCGCATGGCGGCTTCGGGCGGCGAGGCGAAGATGATCATCGCCGACGGAGGCGTGCTCGTCAACGGGCTGGTCGAGTTTCGACGCGGACGCAAACTCGTGCAGGGCGATGCAGTGTCGTTGGCAGGCGATGACGTGCCACTCGTTGTCGACTTCATTACCGATGACCAGCAGCAGTGAGATGAAGCTGCACACCACGCAGCGCAGTGCACAGTGCATTGCAGCCGCGGCACCGGTGCCGGCCGGAGCCTGCAGCCGATCGCTCCGACGGCAGTCAACTTTGGCTGGCCCATTCGTCATTGTTGTCGTGTTTGGGATCACCGCTGCGGCAAAAGGCGCTGCTCTGGTTGCATTGGCGCCGCGTCGTTTATCTTAGGCGTCCTCTGAGGGTTGCTTTGCGTATTCTTCCGGCCAACATGACGAACATGACCGCCGATAAATACACCGTGTTGCTGCCTACCTTCAACGAGCGCGAGAATCTGCCTTACGTCATTTTCTTTCTAGACGAGGCTTTCAACCGCGCACAGGTCGATTACGAGGTCATCATTGTCGATGATTCTTCTCCGGACGGCACTTTGCAGGTCGCCAAGGCGCTGCAGCAGTCCTACGGCGCTGACAAGATCATCCTGCGTCCGCGCGAACGTCGGGAGGGGCTTGGCAGCGCGTACATGTACGGGGCCAAGCACGCCACCGGCAATTTTGTCATCATTCTGGATGCAGATCTCTCTCATCATCCAAAATTCATTCCGGCCTTCATAGAAAAACAGAAGCAGACCGAATGTGATGTTGTCACAGGAACACGATACGTTTCCGAAGGAGGTGTGTATGGATGGACCTTGAGAAGAAAGCTCGTCTCACGCGTCGCCAACTACCTTGCACATATCGTGCTGCACCCCGGTGTCTCAGATCTCACGGGCAGCTTTCGATTGTATAGGAGAAGGTGCTTTGATTCCATTATGAGCAAGATGGAAGCCAAGGGCTATGTTTTCCAAATGGAAATTATAGTCAGAGCGAAGCGAATGGGTTTCGACGTACGCGAGGTTCCCATCACATTTGTGGACAGACTTTTCGGAGAGAGCAAGATGGGCGCTGATGAAATCATTCAGTACCTAATTCAACTGTGGCGCTTAGCGTGGGTCTAGTTTTAGTCACATCACTTTATAACGCAGCTCCTAACTTCTTCTAATTCACCTTGTTCGTATTACGACCGCTACTTTTTTTGGTTTCACATCCGCTTCGCAATCGCTATGATTGCCCCCGTACATGTCTTTCGCGAAAGACGGAATGACGTTATTTGTAATCACAAACTCCTTATTACAACGATGTTGCAAGCACAGCCAAAACACATGAAGCCCAACAACACGTCCGGAACTGTATTACGAAACCGATGTATTGTTTACATAAGATGCTCCCAATTTGTCACTCGCATACAGGTTATCTTCGTCAGTAATGAATGATTACTGAATCGGCTCGTAATGTGTGGCTTAGAGCACCATTTATGATAGTTTGAATCGAGGTTTTTGAAAGGTGCCTCGACTCAAAATGCGCGTGAGCCGTAACTTCGAGACTTTCTTAAAGTATCAAAAACCCCTAGGACAACTTCGCTTGCGAGAACGAGCACTTGCTTTGGACATACATGACACAATAGTGAAGCTTGCAAATTTTAGCGAGGTTCACCGTTGGCCCACTGCCCCTCACGAATATGACGCCGATACAAATCAATATAGCTTTCAAGGCATTGTTGGAGCGCCAGAGCAGTAGTACAAGGGTACGCTTGTACGAAGCAACCTCCGCGCCCTTCTTTGCATCTAGTGCAAGTTTTCCAAATTCTGGGCTATACATGTTAGAAATGGGCCGACTTTGTTGCAATGCGAGCATTCTCCCCCCCCCTTCTTGGTCTGTAGACGCGGTCTCAGAACCTGGTGCCTCCTTACTTCTGAAATACTCCCACGGCGAGTCAGATGTTTCAGGATCAACTTCTGCGTGTAACAGGGTTACATTGTGCAAGCTTTGCGCCTGATCAGTTTCTATTATTTCTTGTCCTCAGGGGCTGCGCTGGACGTCTGGAAGTCTCATGTTCAGAAGATAAGTCACACGCCTTCTCCCTTGAAGCGCTACCAAGCACCTAAAACCAAGGTTCGTGGCACATACACGAATCCTTTGCTGCTTGTTCTGTCTGCAACCGACGTAACGCCAGCTATACTCCCCACAAAACAATGATTAGTTCCGCTTCTGAGCAAGGTTTTGGGACGTGCCTCTCGTGGAAAGAGCAACAAGAAAGGATATCCGCCTACTTGCAAAGTAGAGGTGTGCAGTGCAACAGCAACTCGCGTCTCAACCCCCGTCTGCTGCTCGCCCAACATGATGATGAGACTGTCAGTGTGTACCAGGCGTATAAACCTTCCATAGGCGTTGCAGCTGCGGAAAATGGAAACTTTCTCAACTCCGAATTCAGCTTCTCGCGAATGACATGGGTTAAGCCAAACTTCTCCTGGATGATGTACCGTTCTGGATGGGCCTCGAAGCCAAATCAGGAAGTGGTTCTGGCCATCCGCTTGTGGCGGGAATATTTTGATGACCTACTTGCTCAATGTGTGTCGACATCTTGGGATCCTGCTGAGCACTCCTCCGTTGGAGAGTGGAGCAAGGAGCTCAAGAAAAGTGACGTACTGATTCAATGGGATCCGGACCACCACCTCATCACGGGAGCTTCGTTGCCGTACCGAGTTATTCAGATTGGAATTCGACGGCAGGCACTTGAAGGTTTCAAGGGAGGAGGAATTGCGTCCATTACGGATATTTCTCAAGAAGTGCGAAGGCTTCGACAGCAACTTTTGAGCAGACCTCTTACAGATCCTCTATCTTGCACGGAGGAAACCCCCTTAGAAACGCACTACCCATCATGCCTTCGAACGTCTCAGACCGAGCTGATTCAATAACATAAACAAACACAAATTATTCGTCCAAGGCTTTGCATAGTTCTCGCTGGTAGCGAAATACATGTGGATGTGTTGTTCTACATTGATCTTGACGCGCACCATATCATCATTTCCATTTGCAAGAGACATAAATGGTCGCGTTGTGAGAACAAGGCTATGATCCCTCTCTTTAGGTGCCCTTCTTTGGGGTTGCCGTGGGTCGGATTGCTTCCGCTGGTCCTCCTTGTTCGCCTTCACGTGGTTGGTTGAAACGTTCACCCTGAAACTTTCAAACGAATCATTTCTGCGCTGAAAATGGACGAGTTGTCGTCGTAGAAAACAGAACAGACGACAGCGTTTCTCCAAAATAAGCGAAATCGGCGACCCATGCAAATGCATATGCGCGTCGAAGGTACGAAAAGGTTCGAGAAGTGATCAAGGGCGACTTCACTGAAACTGCGATTTCGCGCACACTGTAGAATCCGCTTGTGTGCTCCCATGCATTCTGCTGCTTTTCAACATGTGCTGCGATGAACATTACGCCTCCGAATACAACAAAAGGTCACATCCAACCGCATCTTGCCGCTCCGGACAGTAGAGAAGTAAAAGAGCTTGGTTGACAAGCAAGCTCAAATTCTCCCTCCCCTTCTCGCGTAGAAGAATGAAGAAGTTTAGATGGGGAAGGCACGGCCATTCTACTTGAAAAAACTTTCGCGCTACATTCTACCATAGTTTACTCTTTCTTTTTGTCATAATGGAGGTTTGAACATTCTCTACTAGGGTGGTAATTATTGTTGACTTTACTTACTAGCAACACCTTCTCACTCGCTCAAAAATCAGCGTACGACACTCATTGTTTGTTGCCAAAAGAAGCATCTTTACTCCCTTTTCTGGAATGAACCCACTCATTATAAGGGAAGCAACGTGAGGAGAACTCTTCATGTAATTCAACCCACAAATGATTTGCGTTTCGTGCATTCAGACAAGTGATGTCGACATATGCGGAGGCAGAGCAAAACAACCTCTTTAAGGAAGCAAAAACGGAGTGGGTGTCTTGAAATGTAACCAGCAGCATCCCACGTTCATCTTCAATTCGACCGCCAAGCAGGGCAAGAAGTAGGTAGCACTCACACCGTAACACGAGATGATTGCATCTTTTACTACGATGCGGAGCATCGGAATTGTCATTTCACAGAGACGTTGTCTGATTAACACGAAATCGGACCTAGATACTATGCTGCGAAACTACTGCCAGGGTGGTTCTATCCACGTAAAGTTCTTGCTTCTATTTCCCATTCAGGAAACTCTGACACGGTTGAAACGAAAAGTTCCAAGAACCGGCTGATTTCTGTCAGTGAACGAGGAAAGCTGGCGAAAAGCCATTGTTTCGCCCATCTCGGGTTGGGTATAAAAGGAGAGCGACCGGGCAACGAAGAGAACGGGAACGGCCTCACCCACCCCGCCTTCGCCCAGCCCACTACCTCCAAAGCTTTCCGTCGCACTTGCTTCAAACCGTATACAAAATGTTTTCAGGAATCCGCAAGTGCTTCGGAAGAGAAGATTCGGACCTTCTCGCAATGGAAAACGGGCTCAATAACTCGGAAGAGTATATTGAGTACGACGTTTACGGCCGCAGCGTTCCTCTTCACATTTTGGAACAACAATTCCGGGCGGCTTTGGAAGAGGAAAGCAGACGGCCCTCCTCTCCTGGACGAGAAAATGAACACGCCGCATCTCGTCGTTTATCTCCGCGGGCTGCTCTAAACCGCTGGAGAAGGAGAAGGAGAGTTCGAGGGCCCTACGTCTGCCCCGTTTTTTTCCTGAAGCCGTTCAGGAGGGCTGGGCGCAAGATATCGGCAGTGATATTGAGTTTGTATTACGACGGAACGTTCGATACAAGCTTTTGACGAGAGCTGCATGATTCTTAAATAGTAACCATGTAAAACATGTATTGCTGTGTAATTAATGAATGCTTCCCAATGACCCAACTTGAGACTTTGTGAAACTAGCGCCGTGGTTCTTTCATGTAAGTATCAAGCACGTTGGTCTTCGCAACTCCGTTTTACCCTCGAATTATCGATGTAGAGTGTCATAGAGCAGCTTCCGAAAATGTGACGCATTACTTTTCACCCACAATCCTCCCACCAGCTGCTTCGAATTAATGGAATTATCTGCTGCTATCATGTTGGAGCCAATTCAGCCGACGGCAGATCGTATCCCGAAGCCTTTGGTCATTACGCCATGCAGCATCAGTCATCAAGTAGAACGAATTGGAGAGCTGTGAAACAATGACTCTCTACCACCACTCCAATTCCACCCAGTCGACATCCCCACTTCCTCAAGACAATCTGTGCACAACTTTGCGTCTGCACCTTTCGAACAACGTTCACAAACGCGTACCAAATGTTACCGAATTCTACAGCCTCGGGATTGAGGAACTGTCCAAAGCCCGCCCTTGCAAAGTCCTCCGCAGATGACATCTGTGCCGCTTGTCGCGCGGCTCCAATCACATCGTTCGTGAACTCCAGGCTTGTGAGCACATCCGCTTTTGTTCCGATGTGAACATGTCCGCCCACAAAGGAGCCAAAGTCAAGGCTCAGCACCCGCTCGTGTGCGCGCACGAAGGCTCTCAAATCCTCGGTGCCGGAGAAGCTGGAGAAGGGCGCCCATTTCGGATAAATGACATCGACGAACATTAACACGCCCTGCTCTGCTGCTGAAGGGGGAATGTACACAGCCAAATCTTGCCCAGAATGTCCGCCCACGGGAAACATTTGGATGCGCAGTCCATCCACCATGTCGATGAAGCGAGCAGAGTTGTCGATGATGTTGGTCGGCAGAAGCGCACGCTTACTGGAGGAGTTCTCAATTGTGTGTTTCGTGAGGGAAGTACCCCATATCGTGATCAGTGCATGAGGATATTGCTGCTTTAGAAAGTTGTAAACCCTTTTCGCGGCGCCGATGTGATCGAAGTGATCGTGAGAATATACCATATCTATCAGTCGCGGGGTTGAGCGTCCCAAGATGCGTAATATGGCATCCGTGAGCAATGTACCAGATGCGCTCTGTGTATTTGAGTTGTCGGAGTCCGGAAAATCGACGAGAACAAGATGGTCAGCGCGGAACAGCATGAGCGAGTTGTACAAACCATCTTGGTATGCCCAAACGCTTGTACGTAGCTTGGTGAGAAGAAAAGAGCCGGGCGAAATGGCGGGTAAACGAGCTTGTGGTGGAATAGGCAGAACGCCACATGCATGGCCGTTCCTTAGGTTTGCGAGGCAAGCATCCAAACCAAGACAATGGGAAGCGGAAATTGGTGCGTTTGTTGCGGTTACTATCAACACGTAGAGCAAAGTATTGGCGAAAAGAAGAGGAAGTGCACTAATAGCAAGGGGCTTCTGGCGAGCCATAATGAACGGGATGCTGGGACTTGTTGAGGATGGGGTTAACGCGGTGGGTTGATGAAGAGGATTTGCAGCTGCGTAGGCATAGCGTTGTCGAACAGCTTGTGAAGCTCCTCACGTGAGGGGGCATTCCATTTATGTACACTTTAAGGCGCATGTTGGGCAGGGCTGATGTTGTGGTCAAACGCAGAGCACGATGAGGTTTGGAGAGTTGTGTTATACACAGGTGTTATAATTAGCGCATTACAACGGCTCTCAACTGGATATACAAAGCGCAGCAGAGAAACGAGACTGTTCAATACACCAGTGCCGACCCGGGATGCCGTTAAACTCACCCCAACGATTGGCGCGCCGATCGTTGCTCCGGACTTGGGATGTCCTTAACAGTTAAATTCGCATAGGCGCTCGGCGCACCGACGCCTCTCCGGACTCGGGAAGTCGCTAAAATCGTCCAAGCGATTAGTCAGCTCGCCGATCGCCGTTGCGGACCTGGGTGGTATGTCGGTAAAAGATCCCCGACTAGCTGCACGCAAGATGCAGGCTACGAGCGGATCATCGGAAGAAGATCCGACCGCCGTTTCCCTGACTTTTCCCCCGCATGGAAAGTGCTCCAACGGAGACATCCTTGCGACTGGGGGGCTTCCAGGGTTTCCAGGGTTTGTCTCGGAGGTTTTACGCTGGGATCGGAGAACGTTGGGAAGTTACGAGCTGTTTCTTTTCGTCTAACATCGCCGACGAAATGAGGGTGGACGAGAGGAATGCTGCCATGGTCTCTCTGGCGGCACAACGTGGTACGTGCAGAGCGCCTTGTCGTGGTGTGCCCCTTAGCTGATGACCTCAAGAGAATGAATGAAGAGGTAAAATGCTCACGCAAACCGAGAACACCTAAGAGATCTAATGCTTTTTCAGTGACTACATAGTAGCTCAATGTGCGTAACGCGGCTACAGATGAGTAGTTGGTAGCTATGTTTTTTATGAAGGCGTTATAGGTTGTTGGGGTGTCCTTAGCAATAAAGAAGTAGAAGAATACACCAGTGCGGAAGAACGTTATACGGTTTGTGTGCGCGCTCTTGAGAGCTTCTTTCGCAAGAAGGTTGCTGCAGGTGGAGGAGTGATCACGTGTGCAACGGAGTTGGCGAGCAAGTTTGGTCGAAAATAATCGCGAGATAACAGATGGCGCGGATATGTTTACCACGGAAGCATTGAGTGGCGGGTGATAAACACCACAGCACCGCTTGTTTTGAAAGCAATAGGTGCTTGCTGCTCGGCCACCAAGGGTAAGGCTATCTGTTTGAGGGGGGACAATTCTACTAGCAAAGGTCATACATGACAAGGGTGAGCGATACGAGCGGTAGAACGCCAAAGGGTTCGAAGGTGCCATTCCAAACAAAACTTGCTTTTTTGGACAAAGTGTCTGCGTGAACGCGTTACGCGTCCTCACGCACGTTGCGCAGCAAACAGCAATAGCGAGCTCACTCCCAGCAAAGCGAGCCCTTCAGCATGAGCAAAGGAGCTGTGAGCCGTCTGCTCCCATTCAGCGGCATCGGCATCGGCTTCGGTTTCGGCATCGGTTGCGGCGGCGCCATAGGCTGCGGCATAGGCGGCAAAGGTAAAGTGAGCTCCCCCCCCTTCCCCTCTCCATGAAGCGCATCATGATGTATCGCAACCGCAGCAATCTACCGTCCATCCCACCCGCCTCGCCGCATGTACGCGCCGACTTTTCGCGCCGATTACCACCGCTGTGTCTGAGCACGCGCTCGCGCCACGCGCTCACGCCGCGACTGGAGGCGTCGCACTCGCTGCCGTATCTGGATCGACGCCCCGCGGCGCTGGCGCCTCGCGGCGTGCATCGGCGTCACGCGGCGCGCGAGCAAGACGCGCACGAGTACTTTGTGACGAAGGCGGCGCTGTTGCTGCGCGGCGAGGTTGAGAGCCGCCCTTCGCGGCGCATTCGGCAGTTGGAGCAGTCGCTTGAGCAGTGGCTTGAGCGCCGGTTGTACGCGGTGAGATTCACGTGGAGTGAACGCGTGCAGCAGTGCGTTTGGCTGATCGGTTCGTTCAATGGGTGGGGAGCACCCATTGCGATGCGCAGCACAAGCGGCGCTCACGCAGAGCACGAGGTGTGGGAATGTGTGGTGCGGTTGTCAGCCGGCGAGTATCGGTACAAATACGTGGTGGACGGCGAACTGCGCGTGGATACGCAACGGCTGTGCGAGTATGTTGGCTGTGTTCCGGTTGCCAACAAGCTCATCGTGGAAGAGATGGAGACGCCATGATTGCGGGCGCGAGTTTTTGGAAAAGAGCTGTTTACAAAACTGGTACTAACTACGCTTCTTGTATCGTGTTCCGTGTGGCTTTTGACGACGACGGCGTTTCGCTACGTGCACCTTTCTTGCGCACAGAGATACGCGCCGCCAAGCTGGCCAGTTTCGGCTGGGTAAGTTCCGCCACACAACACGCTCAGAAAAAACGAATGCCACAAAGCACAACCAAAAACTGACACCGGCAGCGCCAACGCAAAACAAAAAAAAAGGGAGTGGGATGCGGCGTGGGCTTCGGCTTCGGCTGGGGGCTGTTTCTGCTCGGCATCGGCACGCCGGTGTACACCACCAGGAAGCTGCTCGGCATCGAGGACCGCGCCATGGACAAGAAGGCCGAGCAAATCGACCGCGATCTAGCCGCCGGCAAACGCCCGTACGGCGCGCTCCCCGAGCAGTTTTCCACGCACGACGAGTTACTCGACCGCTTCATCCGCGCGTACATCATCAAGCACCACAAACTGCGCGGCAAACGCGGCCGTTTCGTGCAATGAAAAAAAAGGCCTCTCATGCACGGCCCCTCATGACGGCGCCTTCGCCGCGCGCAGCGTGTGCGCGGCGTGAGCGCGCAGCGTGTTCGACGCGCCGATGGGCGCGCGCATCACTCGCAAACCCATCACAGTAAACACCACGCCAAACGCGCCCTGCAGCGCGCGCTCCGGCACCAACAGCGCCAGCTGCGAGCCCAGCGCGGCGCCGCACACCGCGCCCAGCGCCAACGGCGGCACCAGCGCCACGCGCAGCAGCCCCATGCGCGCGTACGACACGGCGCCGCACGCGGTGGGCACAATCATGCTGGCAAACGACGTGCCCATCACGCTCTTGAACGAACTGTCCGGCGACAGCATCGCAATCAACGGCGTGAACAACGACCCGCCCGACACGCCCAACAGCCCCGACGTGAAGCCCACCGCCGCGCCCATCGCCGTCACCAGCGCCGCATCAGCGCGCGTCTCGCGCGTCTCGTCACGCGCCGCGTGCGTGTGCACCAGATGCGCGCGCAGCGGCATCACGGGCGCCATCACCAACATAAACGCGCCCAACAGCCGTCGCAACAGCGCCGCATTCACGCGCGCCGACGCCGCGGCGCCAAGCGGCGTGAGTAGCGTGGCGCCGCCCGAAAGACACGCCACCATGCTCCAATCCACGCGCTCCGCGGCGCCGCGCGCAAGCGACACGGCGCCCGTGGTGGCCACGCACGTGACGGCCAGCAGCGACGCGGCGGCGGCGCCACGCTGCGACAGCGCGGCGTGGCGCACCAGCAGCGGAATGGCGAACACCGCGCCACCCACGCCGCACAGCGAGCCCAACGCGCCCGACGCCAGTCCCACCATGCCCGCCGCGCGCGTGCGCTCGGACGGATGGACGGGCGCGCGCGGCGGCGGCGTGGGCGGTAGAGTGAGCGGCGGCGCGCGCGGTGAGCGCGGAAGGGGCGCGCGGTAGAGACGCGTGGCGTCGGGCATGTGCGCGCTGTGCGTGCGTAGCAGACGCGACGCGCGCGCGGCGGCGGAGAACATTGCGCAGCGGGACGCGGAGGTTTGTACACGCGCTCTGACGATGGGCGCACGCGGCGCGTAGCGGGGGCGATGCGGGG